>CALNVZ010000649.1:31596651-31609454 GCA_940671915.1 Paracentrotus lividus | reverse complement strand
CAAGTAATAATGGAATAAATCGGCTAACAAAGACAAAAATAAACTGAAGTCAGAGCAAAAATCAATGATATGAAAACAAAACGGTGAAAACTACATTTTGCATAATTTTTATTGTTTATTTCTGACTTTTGATATATCTTTTACTCTGTTAGCTGATTCATTCCATTATTTCCTTGAATCCTTCTTGGCATACCATACCCAAGTGGTAAATGAATAGCAAATTCCTGCACAGGCTATTTTTGTGTCCTTCATAAAAGGGGGCATTGCTCACTGAAGAATGCGTTATTTTCAGAAAAAAAAATAATAATGATAGTTGAGGATATGAGCTTTATATACATCTAAACCTTTCCCCCAAGAAATATATATTTTTAATTTGGTAGCCTGGTCAAAAGTGTATAGTTCTTTTTGGGACGCACTGTATAGGCACACGTAAACATGTACTGTCCCTTTGTGTGGTATGATGCTCATGTACATCATTATGATTGATTAAGCTTACCTGAAGGTATGAGAGTGCTAAGTTATTAACACATTTATACAGTCTGTGTCAAATTAAGTGGTACAAGTGGAAAACATTTTTTTATAGTATGAAGATTAATCACAGTTTGCTATTGTTTGGTATTTTCATAAAGCAGGAAGATCAGACTCTCACCTGCAATTTATTTCATCACGTTTGAAGTTGTAATTTTTGAAATATGACTGGTTTTCTACAATCAAGAAAAATTCATTTTTCGCACTCCGTCCCATGCCTTTATGTATAGGTTTCGCAAAATGGCCATGAAGTGCTCAATTTCAATTTGTTCCTCGTCGCACAAAATTTAGCATAACTTTTGTTGTACGAAATCACATTATACAGAACAAAGCGCATCAGCAAGAAAAATCTTTTGGCTTTATTTTGGTACCTAATATTTATACCTAAATAATTTTTCTCCGACTGTACCATTTTTTTTTGTTTTTCTTTTTACACGCAGACTGTATATAGTCATCACAAAACGCGACTTACTCAAACCTTTGTCAAACTTCCATATATTAATGGTCTAAGTCTAGTTTGATTAACATAATTAATTAGGTAAATACTGAAATCGTTCCTCCCTCTTGATATATAAATCTAGAATGTGTATGATGTTCTGTTGCCTGAAAGAGCAAATCAGAAGGCCGTTGTATGAACAACCATTCGATCTATGACTCTCTTCTGCACCGTTTCCTAACAAGCTTTGGTGCTATGTGGGTGTGGTCCCTCGGAGCTGTCTGGAACTGATTCAGAATGGTGGCGATCCATCCTCCAGTGTAATAGTCGTCACGCCGGAGCAAAATCTGGAATAGTTGACATAACTTGTAGTATCAGGTTACCTGTTAATTTTCCAAAGAAGAAAAAAAAAATTGAAAGGGGAGTGGGGGGGGGGGGTCCCATTAGGCCGAGATTCTATTATTTTGCAGTAAGACGTTTGTATCCTGAGATAAAAATACACATAGGAGAAAATCGGCCTTATATTGTCCTAGGTTGTGACTGCATTATCAAAATCTGGTAAATCAGTGCGAGTATATAGCAGTTTTCCTTATGCTCGATCACAGTTCGTTGCCGGGGGACCCGTATGGCGGGGAATTAGGGAGTTTTATAATTCCTCTGCAGATGCGGTCCATCTTTTGGTTCGCATGAGATTTAACCGCCAAGAACGACTTGAATAAAGACAGCTACTGTCTCTACCCCTTTACTAGCCCAAGCTTTGATTCGGGGAGCCCGTAAGATGAGTAGGAGATACCTTTGACCATAACGTACGCGTTCCCAGGCCAGATCCCTTATCGATGTTATGACCACATATGGAAGATTTTCAGTAGTCATGCTATAGAATATAGGGGAGCCGGGATTACTTATTGCAGTCTCTCCAAGATTTTCCCGGCGTTTTCTGAACCCGGTAGGGGCCCGTTAGAAAACCGCCGTGGAGTCACAAGCATCCGATGCGGGGTTCTGGCGGTAGCCTGAAGGGCCTTCTGCTGGTAACTCGAGCTGGCTCGCGCCTGTTTTTTTGAGGTCACGTTTACTCCAATAAAGAAATATTATCGACAGCTCCTCTTTCGACTACCGGTTCCCTGGTGCCGATTCCTCCTGAGCGGCCGTTTGTGCCCGCTAAGGGCCTTAAAGGTTCCTGATGATTTAATGTAACTAACCAGAAAGGCTAAACTATGTCCTGCAGATATTATTTTATTGTTTGTTCATATAATTTATTATATTAATTATTATTATTGTTGTTCGTTTTTTTTTGTTTTTTTTGTTTGGAAGGGAGTGGGGTCTGTCGCAGGAAAGACCACTTTGGTCTTTCGATGTTGGTTTTTAAATTGAACATTTTTTGCTTACATAGGCCTATACGACATCTAAATAAATAACCCTTTTTCCATTTTTCTCTCCTTAATGTTGGATAATGGGGTGTATAAAATGAAAATTGATCAAAATGTCGTCTCCTAACTATTAGTTTGTATGGATAGATTT
The DNA here is from genome assembly GCA_940671915.1 of Paracentrotus lividus. Classification (NCBI taxonomy): domain Eukaryota; kingdom Metazoa; phylum Echinodermata; class Echinoidea; order Camarodonta; family Echinidae; genus Paracentrotus; species Paracentrotus lividus. The sequence continues at coordinate 31,606,972 of CALNVZ010000649.1, read as the reverse complement.
TAATTTATTTTAGGTGAAAATATTTCGATCTAGAGCAGCTAGGTAATAAAAATAAAATTAAAAAAAAGAAAAACTAAATAAGTACAGAACATACTTCTTAACGTACTTTTCCGGTCGGGCTCCTGACGAATTTTATGTGCACAAATTGATGTCGAAAACATTTTTCCAAGTAGTTATGCTATCGCTATAGGGGAGCCAGAAAGATTTGACCGTGTGCCGGTCTTCTGATTTTTCCCGGCGTTTTTGTCAAACCCGGTAGGCCGTAGAAATCCTGAGTCACCAGGGGAACCCCCGCAGCGGGGGGGTACTTGCGGATGGTCAAATGGTAACCGGATGGGTATCTGACGGGAGCGGGGCGGGATCAGCTAGTGTTTTTCAAGATCATTCTCCGAATAAAAATATTCGACGGGCCTCTTGCGAAAGAGTTCCCGTTGCGATCTTGTGCGTGCGCCCCTCCCTTTCAGGGCCTTAAGGGTTCCTGAGGATACATTGTAGATTAGACTGGTACAAGAAATTTACCGTACCTCGGGTTCGATCTTAAACTCTGTCCTGTAATTTAAATGAGCCAAACTAACGATACATTAAATTTTCGTTCAGAACGCAATTTTACAATTGAATTTGCAAAGGGTTTGGATAAAAATACAATAGGAGAAAATTCGGCTCTTCTTATTTGTCCCTTGTAGTGTGACCTGCATTATCAAAATGTTAAATCAGGCGAAGTATATAGGCAGTTTTTCCTTAATGCTCGAATCACAGTTGCGTTGCCGGGGAACCCTGCTATGGCGAGGGAATTAGGAAGTTTTATTAATTTCTCTTGCAGTATTTCGATTTTTTCGCTATGAAGATTTACCCCAAAGAAAGCGACTTGAATGTAAGATCCAGCTACCTGTCTCTACCCTCTTTCTCCAAAGCTTGATTCGGGACCCGTAAGATGAGTAGGAAAATACACTTTGACATTACCGTACGGTTCCCGGCCAAATCCCTTACGATGTTTAATGACCACTATGGAAGATTTTCACAGTGATGCATGCTATAATAATAGGGTGAGCCGGAAGAACTAATTGCTTAATGCTCTCCGATTTTCCGGCGGCGTTTTTCTGAACCCGGTAGGCCGTAGAAAACCCGTGGAGTCAACAAAGGGCATCCGAGCGGGGTCTGGCGGTAGCACCTGAAGGGCCCTCTGCTGTGTAACCGAGCTGGCTCGCCCTTTTTTTTTGAGTCAGTTCTCCCAAAATAAAATATCCGACAGCACCTCTTTCGATACGGTTCCGTCCCGATTCTCCTGCGGCCGACCCGTACAGGCCCTTAAAGGTTCCTGATGATTATGGTAAAACTACCAAAGCTAAACTATGTTCCTGCAAATATTATTTAATTTTTGTTCTTTAATTTATTATTATTATAAATATTAATTTATTGTTGTTCGTTTTTTTGTTTTTTTGTTGAGAAGGGGTGGGGTCTGTCGCAGGAACAGACCACTTTGGTTCTTTCCAGATGTTTTATGAACATGTTTGCTTACATAAGGCCTATACCAATATAAATATAACCCTTTTCAATGTTTCTCCTCCTTATGTTTGGATAATGGGTTATAAATGAAAATTGAATCAATGTCGTCTCCTAACTATTAGTTGTATGGATAGATTTTATTTATTTATGCATAAAATATTGTCGATTCTAGAGCAGCTAAATAAAGAAAAAAAAAAAAAAAAAAAAAACTAAATAAGTAACAACACTACTTTTCCAGGTCGGCTCCTTACGATTTATGTGCACATCGACATTTTCCCAGTAGTTATGCTATATGCTATAGGGGAGCCTAGAAAGATATGACCGTGTGCTCTCGATTTTTCCCGGCGTTTTTTGTCAAACCCGCCGGTAGGCCCGTAGAAAATCCGTGGAGTCACAAAGGGACCCAAGCGGGGTACTGCGGAATGGTCAAGATTGGTAACCGGATGGGTTTTCTGACGGGAGCCGGGCGGGGTATCAGCAGCTGTTATATTCAGTCAGATATCTCCGAACTAAAGATATCGACCGGGCCTCTTGCGAAAGATTCCCGTGCGACTGTCGTTGGCGGCCCCCCCCCGAACCTTCAGGGCCCTCTAAGGGTTCCCGATGAACTCACTCTAGATTACTGAGTACTAGAAATTCCGTCTCGGGTTCGATCTTAAACTCTGTCCTGTAATTAAATATGAACCAAACTAACGATATCATTAATTTCGTTCAGGAAACCAATTTTTTAGCAATTAATTTTGCAAAGGTTTGGAACTGTCATAGGCGAAAATATTTGCGTTCCGGCTCGTACAAAAATTGTGAAAACGACTGATACTATACGCCGTCCGGGCCCACCGGAATCGATATGTGATCAGCGTGCTTTATTTGACCTGAACAACAGGAAGGTACTGTTTTGCAGGAATTAGTCAGCAGATCATTTTTAGGTCTCCTTTTCTGTGGTTGTTTATCAAAAGGAATATATATGTTATTAAATTTGAAATTAAATTGAAATGAATTTGCAATCGGAAATTTGAAATAGAAAAGTTAGGTACAAGATCGAAATTTAAGTACTTTTTTTTTTGTTTACTTGTATAGGAAGAGAACACGGTTATGATGGACGATGGCATGTAATTGACTAACCAGTTCGAGTATGGATATGCAGTAACACCTTTCTTAATTTTACGCCCGGCAAGCCAGTAACTCAAGCGGCTATTCACAAGCCTACGCGTGGGCGTTGGATTAATGAGTCGGGTAATGAACATTATTTTTTTTATTTTTTTTTAAATTCTGCAATCATAACCTTCAATTAATGCTCAACTCGCACTCATCCACTCTCTTTAATTTATTAGCATAGTGTTCATTATCAATTTCAGATAAAACTCATTATCACTAAGCCTCGATACAGTGGCGTACCTAGCATGATGTAATATAGACACAATAGCTTTACAGGGGGCGCACTATTGTTTGTGCATAATAGTGCAGTCCCCCTGAAGTATTGTTCTATATCAGGTAGGTATGCACTGCTAACCATTTAATTTAATGATTATGCGTAAGATAATTATCAAAAATATTGCTTCCACACACAAAAAACAAGAACTAGTTTCCAATGAGTAACCCGTTTGCTACTTTGGAGGCGAGTGCTTTATTCGTATATTCACGGTATTTTTATTCAGAAATCTGTGTTTTCTGTTAAAAGTACACACCACGCTCTTCCAGAACATGTAAGTTACTAAGGGATACTCAAGAAAAAAAAAATTATTGAGTATTATGCTCATAATTTTTTTTTCTTGAGTATCCTTAGTAACTCTTTTACATGTTCAATTACGTGAAAATAATTGTGCAAGTGATTTCCTCTTCAACATGTGGTACGGCTTGGTGGATGATCGGTGAAAACATCTAACAACGAGTAAATGAGAAATGCTGAGAAATTATAATATTAGCCTGTAATTCAATAGATGAGGGTAAACTACGACACGTCTTCGTACGTCTCAGTCTCGTGAAAGTCTTTGAGAGTAATTTTACTGGCTATGCGGTATTTTTATAAATGATTTTGGAATGGTTCCGGATGATATAACATCGGTCTGATAACACTAACAGCTAGAATTACCATGCAATGGATTTAATTCCCATTAACTTGTCAGTCTGTACACAGTTTTGAAGTAATTTGAATACATAGTGTGAGTAATGCAATGTATTCGGTTTTGTGTGAATTGATAATAGCACTGAAGTGAGTAAATGCAAGTAGTATTGGTTTGAGTGAATTGATGCACTGATGTGTATATCATCGAAACATTCCAATATATCATTATAAAAACAGGCAAACAAACAAAAGGAATAGGACTCACTAGGTTTGAGTAGCTTTAACATAACTCAGCAAGAGTCAGTAAGTAAGGTTTGCCATCAAACTCATCAACTTGCTTGTGATGAAGTTTGTGCCAACTTTATTACTGACTCTTGAGTATTGTAAAGGCGGTTACTACACTGAGAGATTAGTTTTGTGCAATGTAAGCTCAATAACAATTAGTTATGTTACTCAATAAAATGAGTTATTAAATAAAACCATTTTGGTGTGTCACTATATTGTCAAATTAAAAAATCTCGATTCCAGAGTGCGTTTTCGAAGAAGCTTTATTGAGATGAAAGCACTCATGGATGTGTGTCACTATAATGTGGTCAAATAAGTACTTGGATTTATTTGAGTGTGATCACTCATTATTCAAGTTCTGCAGTTATTGTGTGTGGCAACTGAACTCTAAGTTGAAATCCGGGTTTTTCAAGAAGTGTGAAGTTGGCATACGCACGGCGTGTTTTGTGATTAATCGGGCCGCCATTACTGGTCCAATATCATTGACCCGGGACTCTGCGTCATTGGGTCAACACTTTAACGGGTCAACTGATCTAAATCGGGTCAAATGCTGCGGAATCAGCAACGTAATAATCCGTATTGTCGAGGAAGTGGGTGGATGACGGGAGAGAAGATAATTTGCCAGCCTGTTAGGAACATACAATAGGCAGTAAGTGTAGCCAGCAAAAAGAACCAGTTTTTGGAATGACGTAATTATAATAAGTAACGCATGATAACTAGAGGTTCGCGAACGAATTTGAAAGATGCGAGGGGTTGCGAACAGAATTTGGGCTTTGAATGTATTGTTTTTAGCTAATGGCTGTCTTGTTACTTGTTCATTTCAAGTATTTGAAAAATAAAAGGTAAATGCGATGCTAGCTACACACGAGACGCATGAAGATTTTAGAAAGAAAGCTAATTTTGAAAGATATTTGGGGATTATAGTTTCCTATTGTAGTATCGAGGCGAGCGCCAATGGCGCGATCCGAAATTTTAAGAGCTGAAATTGGAAATATTTGTACATTAAGAATCCTATATCGTATTGCTCGCGAGCGGCACAAATGAAATGAATTATTTTGAAAGTGGGGGTACGATTGAAAATGGCACTTTTTCTGCAAAGGCGGGACAACTTTAGTACGAAGAGGCATATTGACCCCAAAGAGAGATGAATTGGAGGGAGGGCGTGCGAAGAAAATTTTGTCTTTTAGAAATGTTATGCTTTTAAATCTTAATGTCTGCTTGATTACTGTTCATTTTAGTGATGGAAAAAGTAATGCATAGTGCGAAGCGCGGGCCGAAATTTAAGCCCAACAATTTGAGGATATTGTGCATTATAGATCGCTTTAGAATTCAGCCCCAGCGGAACGCGAACCGAAAATTCTAAAGGCTCAAAATTTTAAGTTAATTGGTGCATTATGATAGACCCTATTATTATCGCATTTTGAAGATATCTTTTACATGCTTTGTTAAATAACAGCATAGACAACAAATTTCCACAATTCTTTGCTATGAAAATTTTGTGGGGGCTTGCAGGCCCCAGCCCCCACCTGATTCCATACCTAGCCGCACGTGAGTATGTAACTTAGAACCCAAAAACTACATTTAATGTTTTTTGTTGTCGCACACACACTTTCCTAAGGTTGTCGCCAGATGCGGGGCTGTTGGATCGCAACCTTCTCTATAGTTCTTTTAGCCTACCTGTTTGTTAGCTTAGTGCAGATCTGGCATAGCGACCGAGCAGGAAATTTTGGGTTTTGGGAGTTAAATAAGAGGCACTTTTTAGTGTTGAAAGCGGTATTTAATCCAGTAAATCACAGTTTACTAGTGTTTTTTTTTTTTTCTTCATTTCTTTCTTTGAATTCTCCTCAAAAACTGGGAGCGTGTTTACCGCCCTCCCCCCCGCGATTGTTACGCCATGTGGCTCCATCGACCCGGATTTCGGGTAAATGATTATGATCAAACCGGTTCGATGTCAATGGTAGCGATTCCTTCTGTCCAGGTTAAATTGACCCAAAGAAAGGTTTGTACTGGACCCAAAGGACCCAGATTCTGGTTAAAGACTCAGAACTGACCACAATTCCCGTGGTCAATGTTGATGATTCTTCAAGTGTCCAGAAAATTTAATATCAATGTACGAGGGAGTTTAGCAGATACAGTCTGCAGCCACATGCGCGAGAGTCTCCGATATCCACTTTCGGGTCAGGCAAACTGTACAGTAAAAATGCGGCAACTCGTACAGTCACCCATGGGATAACCAAAAGAACATGCGTAAATTTTTATCAAGACCAGGGGCGTAATCCAGGGGGGGGGCGCAACAGGCGCGCGCCCCCCTATTGGCCGACTAAAAAAACAAAAAAAAAGGAGGAGAAAAAGGGAGAATAGAAGGAAAAAAGGGAAAGAAAGAAGAAAAAGAAAGAAAGAGAAGGGGAATTTGGTTCTATAACGACCATAACTAAGGCCTTTAATGTGGGGGAGGGGGCCCACGAGGCCGAACTTTTCCTCATATTTGTATTTGCAATAATTGCTCAACGCCCTTTTTTTAAGAAAAGAAATACATTAGTCGAGAAATAAAATATTTAAAACTAAAGTTTCAAAATTTCAGCAAAGAAAAGAGGCCTCTTGACGCCTTTAACCTCCTGGGGCCCTGGCCTCCTGGGAAACATAGTTTGCGCCTCATGTTTTATAGAAAGTATGTATCCTTTTTATGTCAAAATACTTTTTGAAACGCCAAATTTTGGCTCGCGCTTCGCGCTCGGCTGATGACAAATCAATGCACCAATAATAACTACTAAATGTTTACCTAAAGAAATTCTAACCCAAATTTTTCGGCTTCGCGACTTCGCGCATCCCGCTGACACTCAAGACCCAAATCAAATGCAGCAATTAATAGTTCTTAATTTTACCTTAAAAAAAATTTTAAAAATCTCGCCAAAGTTTTGGTCGCGCCTTCGCGCTCGCTGATACCAAATCATAATGCAGCAATAATCAACTCCAATTTACCTTTAAAATTTTTTCAAGCATCGCGGCTTTCGGCGCTCGCGGATACTAAATTGGGTCTATTATCAGGCGCGTATCGCAGGATTTTCGCACGGTCGGGGGGCCCCGATGTGAATTTGGCGCCCCTGTGTACTTTTCGAATATATGGCGCGCCTCCCCCCCCCGGCCCGGCCAGGAAACATAGGCCCTACGGCTTAAATTTATGTTGAAGGGATTTTGAATAATAATTTATTTGAATTTTTTTTTTTTTTTTTTTTTTTTTGAAATATTGCCAAGTAGGTGAGCTATTCATGGGAAAGAATTTCTAGGTAGTATGAGGTATTACGCGCTATAGTAAAATTTACGAATATTTCTAAATACGAGCGCAGAAGCGCGGATCCTATATTTTTCTAGCATGCTTATCTATCCTTTCTTTCTACTTTCCTCCCTTAAGGTTTAATGCATAAATTTTGGCGGCCCCTATAAGTTTTAGCTGCAAGTTTGGCGCGCAACTATGCATGTCGGCGCAACCCTAAATGTTAGGTTTTGAATTGGCCATTACGTGCTCGGGGTTTAGGTGATTTGATTGCCCCTGGCAAATGCAAAAATTAAATTGTATACGTGTATTCAAATAAATTTAAAATGTCTTGATGATTAGTAATCCTATAATGCGAAATTATGATCAGAGGAAAAACAAACTACAGGAAGAGGAGCGGAATTTTGATGTCTTTGAATGATTGAGTAAAACATGGCATTAGTGCATGCGTTCCTCAGGAATCACAATGTAATACAGTCATTGGGAAAGAAATGATGGCGAGGCGGCGTAGCGCGAGCCCAAAATATTTGCTATGTAATATACAGACCAGGAGGCATGGAGATTTTAGAAATTTTGCTATTATCTTAGATAGAGACACATGTTTAAAAGACGCCTTCTGTTTTTTTTGTGTTGTGTTTTTTGGGGGACCTCTTAGTTTCAGGTTAGGATAATAGATATTGGAAGCATAAGTTTAAGTGATAAATTGGCACCCAGGACCACCCAATCTCAGGTCATTTTCGGCGCACCCTACATTTGAGCTCAATCTGGCGTCCTTTTAATTAAGATCGATTTGGCACCCTGGAAGTACGTTACCGCTTAACTTTTAGGTTAAATCAGCACCTTAAGTCTCAGGTCATTCGCGCCCCTTAAGTTCAGATCATCTTTTTTGCTCCCTACATTAAGTAAATTTGGCGCCCGTTTTACGTTTAAGATCATTATTTGGCGCCCCTCTAGGTTTAAGTTCGATTTGGCGCCCCCTAAGTTTAAGGTCGATTTTGCGTCACCCTGCCTTAATCTAAGGTCGATTATAGCTGCCCTTAACGTTTTAAAAGGGTTGATCTTGGGACACTCCCATCTAAGTTTCGGGTTCAATATCGGCGCCTGCCACGTTAAGCTCAAGTATGGCGCACATTCTAATTTTAAGTTTGATTTGGCGCCCCTTAAATTTAAGCTACGATTTAAGAGCCGCTAGCGTTTAAGGTCGTTGGGCGTCCGACCTATGGTTGAAGCGTAATATTTGGCGCCCCATTGTTTTAGCGTCAATTGGCGGGCCCATTAGTCTTTTAAGGTCCATTGGACCCCTATAGTTTATTAGAGTTGCTTAGGTTTACTGTCGATTGTGCGCCCTAGTTTAAGGTCAATTTTGGCACCTCTTAGTTTACCTGTCGATTTGGCGCCGCCCCTAAATTAAAGGTCGATTTGGCGGCCGCCCGCTATAATTTAAGGTCGGATTTTTGCGGGCCACTGCACTAAAATAGAGTGTTTAGGTTAATTTGGCGCCCTATAGTTTACTTTGTCGATTGGTGCCTACCCCCCTAAATTTAGGGTCGAGATTTTGGCGCACTGCCCTAATTTTTAAGGGTCGATTTGGTGCCTAAGTTTAAGGTCATTTTGGGCGCCCTCTTAGTTTTACTGTGCGTATTTGGCGCCCCCGCCATATTTTTTTAAGGGCGCCCCCTCCCTCCCTCTTCCTTTTTCCCTTTCCTCTCTCTCTCTCTCTCTCTCATCTTTTTTTTTTTTTTTTTTTTTCTTTTCTTCCTACTTTTCGCAGTCCTTTTTTTCTTTCCTCTTGCCCCCCTTTTTTCCCTTTCTACTTCCTTGTGTTTCGCCTCTTTTTTCTTTTTTATTTTTTTTCTCTCCTTTTCTCCCTTTTTCTCCCTCTTCTTCGGAAGCGCCCCCTTCTTCGGCCCTGTCCGGGGGGCCCGGGCCCGTAAAGCCCCCCCACGAATACGCCATGAGTTATACACAACTAATTACCTATTGTCTAGCTACTCCTAGAAAATGCCCTTTATATTTATTTTCTATAACTATTAAAACCTTTCAACATTTTCGAGCTCCTCGTTTCGGCCGCTCGCAGATTCCAATCAGAAGGGTATTAATCACACATAAATTAGGTTGTCTACGGCAACATACATTATATAGAAACTATGTAACTTTTTGTGATAATTGACAAAAAAATGTGGATATTTACCATGTACATATAGTAATTAGTAAGAGACCTCCGCCATATCCCTTTCCTCCTGTGACGGATAAGATTTTCCGTTGCGCCCCTCCTATTAGGGAAATCTGGATACTGCTCCTGCAGACAACTTGAAATCTAGCCTGTACATTGCTTTTTAGTGCCGTCTGTATTCTTTCGTCGTTTGCCATGGCTTGATGATAATATTGATGATGCGACATGTATACAATGACTTTGAGACTGACGTTGTTCCTCCCAGAACGATGCGTGTGCCTACACAAACTGACGTCTACCCGCTCTTGTAGCTGCTGTACTTTGGTTTGCCGCTGAGGGTTCGGCGATGTTGAATTCGAAGTGAGGTCATACTGAGCGCGACTTGCGGTTCGATGTCACTCGTGAATCTGCAATGCGTGTCGATGTGATCGGGATCGCACCTGCTCTTCGTGCCGGCGCAGGAGGTGTTATATATCTCGCCTGTACGCGGCAAAAGGCACCTGAGTCAGTTCAGCGCATGACCCAAAGATATCTGGTACTCACTGGTGATTTATAGCAGTTTGTCTTTATGATTACGAGCCAGTATTGTCTATCGAATTTAAACCAGTTACGGGTTGCATGATAATAGAGAATTAGATCACATAACGTCACTGTTATGTGCTCGTAGGTAAGGATAAGATCTCCTGTGTCTTTAGTTTTGTGATTAATTCAAGTGTTTATTTATGTCGAGAGTCTCATGGATTCTCTATTTCGCTGCACCGTTTGTGAAGATTTGATTTTTGCCCGAGGCCCTTATGAATGCAAAATAATTGACAATGTTGACATTGCTGATCGAAGCAGAAATAATTGGTCGACCACGCGGTGAGCCGAATATCGAGATTGTCAAATTGCCGTTGGTTTCGCGAAAACTCAATGCCGGGTTTGCCGGTACGCGAGTTGGGTAACTTTACGCAATTTCGCTTGTCAGTTGAGAAAGAGAGAACTCAAATAAGAGCATGGATATCAAAATAAAACAGATAAGGAATAA
>CALNVZ010000649.1:31578433-31591289 GCA_940671915.1 Paracentrotus lividus | reverse complement strand
CGTTTCTCGTTCTAGAACTCAAGGTTAATCTAGTTGGTGGACAAACCGCCATGGAAGGAAAAGTTGAAGTGTCTTATAACCGATCTCGGGGAACACTCTGCGGTCGTGGATGGGATTTGAACGATGCAAGGGTTGTGTGCAGAATGGTCGGGTTTCCAGTAGCGTTGAATTTTTTTTTTTTTTTTTTTGTAGGGGAGACCGGGGATGGACGTTACAAAATTCCCATTTTGGGCCAGATAATTCTAATGAAAGTACTCACACACTCCATTTTTGGTCTGTAGTTAGCCTATTATGTTGGTTAAAACCTGAGGCACATAAAACTTGAAAAGATGACAACACTAATTAACTACGAGCTTGGTTCCAAAAGGGACTAAATCCATATTTGACCAAAGTTCACTTTTAAAGCTAAATATATGCACCTAGTACAAGGGATTAAAATGCCCAACATCACATTCCAATTTTTTTTTTTGGAAAAAAATATTTTGAGGTTTCAAATTTCTGTTTCATTCCAAAAGGGACTAAATCCAAAACAGTTTCATTCCAAAAGGGACTAAATTCAGTCTGTGGATTCTAAATATCTTACATTTTACTATGTTCCCGTCGGATATATATTCTGATTTTTGCACACAACATATGAAAACGTTGGGGCTTCTTTCTAGGAAAACCATTTTCACGCACCGATTGTCAATGGAAGGAATGCCCGAAAAACGGGAGTTTTGTTGAATATACTGGAATAAAAAAAAATCGAGAAGATCATTTACTTAGTTACACAGGTTTTATGAGGGTTAATGTATATAAAACAAGATAAAACCTTGGGAAGAATATTTTTTTACCCCTAACCCTCGCGTTTTGAGCTTTAAAATCTCCCATTTTAGTCATTTTTGGGTCGTTTTTCTGTTTGAAAATGATATTTTGGTCAAACAGCAGTCACTAAAAGCTTTCTGTAAAATTCAGCAGCGCATCGATTTCCTAGTTACGCTGAGTGAAGTAAATATATTAATTTCTCTTTCCAATGATTTTAACATCTTTGTGATTGGTCAATATTTTCCCCCGCGTTTTTGATATCATAAAAAAAAATATCATGATAAAATACTTCGATCCTGACTGCACAGCTTGCACTCTCCTTTTACACGGTCTTTATTCAGGGCATTGTTATGGCGATATCGACGGTCAGACGTAGAGAGAGTCTATACCCAGTACACACATTTCCCGTAAGATTCTTTCTGGTCGTTAGTGCACTGTAGTGGAACTGTGCGTGTTTGGTATAAAATAACACTGTCCTTTTTGATTGTTCACGTTTTCATATGACTGTAGATATTGATCTAAGATCTTGAAAGAAAATTTGAATAAATTTGATTATTTTTTTTAAGAATTTTATGAATATTCCTGGATTTAGTCGTTTTTTGAATAACATATTTGAACCGACTGAAAATCAAATTTTTCGCGAAAAAAAAAAATTCTTCAAAATTTAAAATTTTTGATTTTATGTTATTCATACACCTTCAGAATAACATTTAAACACATTTTTAGCTGACCAAAAACTTCAATTAGGCAAAATAATTGGAAAAATAGACGATTTACGGGAGTTTCATTCCAAAAGGGACTAAATCCATAGAAATTGAAATTTCAAAAATTCATAAGAAATAAAATTTTATAGCTAGATTTTTAAATTGTTATTAAAATGGTCTCAGGCAATTGTACTAGCATGTGTACCAAAATTAAGTCATATGGTTCACGGTAAAGTGATAAATAAAAAATCAGTGATTTACTCGAAATCTCCAAAAGTGGATTTAGTCCCTTTTGGAATGAAACATACAACCTACCCCGTATACGGGGTAAGTTGTTACACCATACGGGGTAAATTGTTAGTATATGTAAACATACGGGGTACTTTGTTACAATGTGTAAATCTCTTATATCATATTTTTGTTTCAACTTTCCAGTTTCTTGGTATCGTTAACAGTAGATCAAGTAGAGCTCTAGAATAGACTAAAGTAATAATAGAAATATCAAAATATTAACACCTGAAAAAGGAAACAAAATTACTTTACACGTGTAATGTAATTGGGGTAGGTTGTTACATCGAAATGGGGTAGGTTGTTCAACTGTAGCACGGCCATTAGGCAGAATTACAGGGCATGGCTCAGGGGTATATTAGTGACATACATGTACTATATTCACAATCATCATGTGCCTTCAGTTGTAAGAACTATTACAAATTTTTAATTTTGTCAAAAATTCACTTGGAAAAAATGGATTTTGTTGATTTACTTTTTAATAAAACAACGGACAAACCTCACGACCGGCAGTTCATCACAGCTATGTGTAGGCGGTATATAGATTTTTGTCCGTGTTGGGATGGGGCAAGAATTATGAATTATTCAATTAAGATTTATTCAATTATGAATTATTCCATTATGAATATGTTTCAGTTAAAAAAAAAAACAAAAAAATGCTTACTTTTGTATTCTATTTTATATTAAAGGGACCAGCGCCTTACAAGCTTTGCTTCTTGCTGGTTCCTGAATTTTCTTTATAATTGTTTTCTCTGTTACTTTTGAACAAAATGTTTTATGTTACATACTGATGTTGTTAATTTGATTATTGTTTTGTTAACTTTTGAAAACATGAAAGAAAAATCAATAAAGTAATCTTGAATAATCTTGAATCTTGAATAGATGCCAGTTAGCACGAACTCTCTTGTTCCAACTTAGCACACTGAGAACTGTAACAACTGACCCGTGTAACTTCCATCCCCGGTCTCCCCTATTGTTATGTTAATGTTTTGTTTTGTTTTGTTTTTGTTTTTTGTTTGTTTTGTTTTGTTTTGTTTTGTTTTGTTTTTTCTTGGGGGGGGGGGGGTATTTTACTGCCTTCTCATGTCCTAAATGCTGTTGTTGTAGCATTTATCCCTAATTTCCAGCATTTAGACCCTGATTAATTTATGTATTGCATTGTCTTTCAAGATTACGGTTTAAGATTCCGTACAGGATATTCACATGGAAAATTTGTGTTCCTGGAGCGTTTATTAGCGATTAACATAAAAAGTACGATTTTTTGCATAAATTAACATAAATTAGCAGGAATCGCTATTTTTTACTGTTTAGGTCCTAATTGATTTTATACTGTATTTTTTTTTTTTTTTAAGATTTTGTTTAAGATCCTACATCATGTACATGTAAGAGTGTTCCTGTTCCTTTTTTTTTTTTTTTTTTTTTTTTTTTTTTCATTGATTAGAAAATTAGGAAATATCAATCATTTCCACCATTTTCCCATTGACATTTTTTTTTTCCTTTTGAGCACAGACTTAATGTGGAAGGTATATTATGCAGCTTTGGTGAAAATTTCATGCTTTTGTCCAACCTGTAAACATTTCCCCCTGAGGCGCTCTACTAATAAAGAAGTCTTCTATTTCGTTTCTTACAATCCCACAGTGTCCTGGGATCCATTCACAATATATATCAGTCCCCTTTAATTTAAAGGAGGACTCAAGGCTGCAGTTTGCATGTAAGAAAAATAGAGTAAAATTTAAAAAGCACAACTATGAAAATATCATCGAAATCGGATGATAAATACTAAAGTTATGAATTTGTTAGGTTTTGAAATTTTAGTGAAAATAAAATATAAAGTTACCATTTACAAAACTTGTCTTGAAGAAAAAAATGCATTTTTTAAGGGAAAATGAAAATAACTAAAAGTTTAAGGAAATTTTTTATTTATTTTGTCTATAAATTTGTATTTAAAAATTTCACCAGTTACCCGTAAATTAGCTCCACCTCGAGAAAAGAAACATTTTAATGCCGTTAACCACAACCCTAGATCTGTTAAATAACATTAACAACCCTACATTTCAGACTCGTGTAATCATGGGAATGGGGGTAAGATTTAGGGGGCTTGGTCGTGCGCAGTGTTTCCACTCTTTGGAGAAAAAAAATCCCGAAACTGGACTCAAAATTTCCCGGAATTCAGTGGCATTTCCTGGAATCTTTAAATTCGTTTTAAGATAAACTTCAGACAATGGTTTTATAAGCTTGAAGTATGCCTACTGGCCAGAAATCAAGGAATTTTAAGACCTCTTTAGCCTCCTGAAATAGGGACAAAACCATTTATGCGAGCGCGAAGCGCGAGCCAAAATTTTTTTGCTCTAAAATGAGGCAAATAATGATTTGAATGAATATTCAACTTTGTTACACTCAGATGTTGTGTACATCTTGATTTTTAGATTTCCCGAAATTTCCTGGAATCATTTTACTTCCTGAAAAATCCTAGAAAATACCAAAATTTCCTGAAATTTCCTGAATTTCGGGAAGAGTGGAAACACTTGTCGGGCGGGTAAACAAAAAAGGGCATTATGACAAGGGGGAATGGCAAAGAGGACATTTATTAAAAAAAAAAAAAGATCTCGGGAAGTGTTGGGGAAGCGTCCAAAATATAAGCCAAGGACTTGACAAGTAAAAGCGGGGCAAATGCATTCAAGAAATCAACGTCTGAGTGAAATGATGTTGCTTGAGCAACAAAAACCTAAGTATACCGGATCAGCATGATGGCAGTCGATGTTAATGGTACATATGTGAAATAAGATTTGTTACTAATTTCCCTTAAAAAAAAACCGATTTGCTCTTCAGATGACATTGAGGTTCGTGTTGTTGATGGAAGAGACGCAAAAGAAGGCAGAGTTGAGGTGTTCTTAAACGGAACGTGGGGTACAGTCTGTGGTGAACGATGGAGCTTACGAGAGGCTGATGTCGTCTGTAGATCACTCGGATTCAATGGAGCTTCATACGCTCTAAACAACGCGGCTTTTGGGAAGGGTGTCGGAGAAGTCTTCCTACAGAATATCCGTTGTCTAGGATCTGAGAAGAGCTTGCTAAATTGTACCTTCACTGACTTCAAAGCTACCTACTGTGAACATAGCCAGGATGCCGGTGTTATGTGTAAAGATAGAGGTGAGTACTTATCCTTATGCAACAGCACCGTATCTGAATTTATACCTTGGAAGCAGTACTATTTGGACATTCCCCAATGTAAACAAGTGGAAACCACTAAAAAAACAAGTTAAATTAATTGACAAACATCCACGAAAGAAAAAACAGGAGTGATCACTTATAAACGAAACGTTGAACCAGGCCGCCCTGTTCCATAAAGAATTACTATAATATAGGTTTTCCCGGTCAAGTTTAAACTATCTCCGATCAATTTAACATTCCTTACAAGCACTGTTGTCCGAAATGTAATCGCGATTAAAAATCTAAACTTTAATTCAATGGAGGTATCGTTTAAATTGAATGAACATTCACGAATTCGATTGCTACAAGTTCAAAATTGACCGGGGAAAACTCATAACAACTATGCCATCAATTGTTAACTTTAATGAAATACTGCAATTTGATTGGCTGTTGAACAGCGTTACTATGGCATTTACCATTGATGACAAACAGGAGCAGATCCAAATTGGCCTGCGCAGGAATGAGGGAAAGAAATCAATAATGGAATAAATTAGCCAACAGACTTAAACCAAAAGTCAGAAATAAACAATCGATGTTATGCAAAAATGTAATATTTCGCCGTTTTGTTTTTATATCATTGATTTTTGCTTTGACTTCAGTTTATTCTTGTCTTTGTTAGCCGATTTATTCAATTATTGATTTCTTTTCCTCATGGCTAGCCATATCCAGATGGTAAATGAATAGCGAATTCCTGCGCAGGCCAATTTTTGTGTCCTTTACAAAAGTGGCGGGCATTGCTCACTGAAGCATGCGTTATTTTCGAAATTTTTGGTGTCGTAATATTTGAGGATATGAGCTTTGTATACGTATGTATCTTTTAACCAAAAATCATTTATATTCTTTATTTTTTTGGGGTAACCATTTCAAAAGTGTACAGTCCTTTTTGGGATGCACTGTATATACAGTATATATATATATATATATGTATATATATATATATATATATATATATATATATATATATATATATATATATATATATATATATATATATATATATATACCATAGGTTTTGGTTCCATGGGCGACATACTTCCTTAGTGAGTTTTCATTTATGTTTCTCTTTACAGATGCCAACGACCCCTCTGCCTCTTCTGCTGCGATAGCACTCGGGGTAATTTTAGTAGCGTCATATGCAGTCTTTCTTTCAATAGTCATTTACTACATGTGGAGTCGTCGTCAAAGGAACTGAGGAAGGTGGTGTGATGTCCGCAATGACCAATCTCAGCGTACTTCATCAAAGGGAACTTGATTTCGACAAACGTCATTGCGTGAATGCTCCGTTTAAGCCCTCTAAAGACCAATGGAGGTAGCACAATGTGCCCCTACCAAACTTTTATTTGCCATAATACTGTTTTTTCATTTTAGTGAATTTTCGTTAAGTTTAATCACGAAGTTTTTCATACATATTTCGTGGGGTGTGGTACACGGTATTGCCATGACAACTACAAATTGCCAACCATTTCCCTCCAATTTTGGGGTCATTTTCTACATCCATATCCATAAACTATATTTACGAGCCATTATTGAGCTTTTTTTCAATTCAAATGAAAAGACATTCCAAACTAAATGTTGCTTATTTTCTTTAATAGGTTTTCCCCGCCCAATTTCATAGGTTTGTCATTCAAAGCTATAGAATGTTCATTTAAACTCAAGCGATACCTTTTTCCGATCGATATCGGCATTTTAATTTTAAAATACGGGGAATCAAGTTCATTCATAGTCACAAAGCTTTATTTTAAGAGCATTCAATTCATAATTGGGGCAAAACCATTTCACAGTATTGCATTCAATCTTATTTTACCCTTACTTAATTTTATTTATACAGCAAACAAGATCTTTAAACGTGCATACAAGTTCATCAATGTATGCACAATTTTGCATTATGTTCATTCAAATTAACGAGGCATCGTTTTTAGGAGCCCAATTAGCGTGTTCGGGCAATCAATTTCATTTTGAGGAACTCAATTTTAAGAAACTTCCCTTCAATTTAAAATTCCGTTTATGTTTTTGTGTTTTCCCTTTATTCTCTAAATATTTCTTGCATTTAATGTAAAAAATGACACAAAAAATATAGATTTAAAAAAATGAAAGGCCTAAAGAAAAGCAGATTTTTTACATTTCTTAGTTTTCAAATTATTTTCAATTAGTTCATCCTTTGAAATTCAGAGAATATGATTATATCTCATTACATATACTTTAACAGTGTAAATTAGCACAAAAGCTATTCATCATTTATTTTGGGCTAAATGCTGAGACAAAAAATAAGGCTTTATACTGTATTTGTAAGGTGTCCTACAAAGTTGTAGACTTTGAGGTATAGAAAATTAATATTTAAAGTACATCCATAGGGGATGGGTTGTCTTAATTTTCACTTGGGTTGGTCATCTCAATTTAAAAAGAACAAACAAACAAAAACAACATGTCGGGGGAGGCTCCGATATTCCGATTTGAGGCACTTTTTTCTAACAAATAATTTGAAGCAGGCTGGCCCACCAGACCCCTTGGAAATATGTATGCAACCGAGAAAATGCTGGAGTCGTTCGTAAAGTCATTCGTAACTTTACGAGCGCCTTGGTGAAAAAACCCCGGGTACATACACATCATGCACATCGAACTGAATTTGTTTGGTTGAACTCTATTTCTTCAGTTTAGCATGGACAGCAAAGAATTGTTTTAATCATGCATTCAAGCTACTTACATATTTAATGGAATTATTTGCTGCTGAATTAGGATTATTCAAGGAAAATTACTGTTGATACAATGGTGTAGACATTTCCACTCATGGTGTCTCCCATATTACAAGATACATGTATAACTCTATGAAAAAGGAAGGGCAAATTCCCACCATTAAAAAACTATTCGAAAACTTTACCACACACCACCAAAAGATGCTAACTGCTAACCAAAGGAAAGCCTATATTAATTCCCCCACCTCCACAATTTTCAATGGTTTTCTATTCACGATTGAATAGAAGCACTTCCAGTCATACTAATGAATATTCATGATCCACAAAACAGACTAGAAAAAGGTTGTAAAATAGAGGAAATGAGTAGTATTTCTATTCAAAGTGAGTAGTTACGATTAAACAAAATTTGAGTACTTGTTTTATTCAGAAAATGACAAGTACGTTTTAGAGTGTACCCAGAAAATTGAAACATCGTGTCTGAGAAAAAAGTTAAAGACTAAAGCTTCGTGAAGAAAATGATTCTAAATTGAGATAGAAAAAATAATAGTCTGGAAAAAAAATTTCATAACTGGAATCAATCCATCTGCACATGAAGTTTGAGATATCGTATAGTAAGATTCTTCATACGAACAAATATTTCAGTGTCGGTGAATTGAAATCAAAACCGTAATCAGTGATTCTCATTTCCACTGATTTCCGAGTTTGATTTAATGTCGCTAACACTCAAATATTTTTCGTATGGATAATCTTGACACACAATTGGCCCAAACTTCATCACTTGTTAGCGAAAATAATTTGAAAAGCACTCACTGACTGTACATGTTTAAATCAGAAAAATTTCCCCGTCCCCCCCCCCCCATCCTGAAATCCGTGATCCACCACTGGATTCACTTATCACCAACAGCGGTGCCAAAATTATTTTGTACACAAAGCGTTATTCAAATTATTTTACACGCTATAAAGGCAGTTACCAGCTTTAAGAATATTTTAGGTTGCAAATAAAAGTCTTGATATACCTCGGTAGCGCAAATTGGTACACGTGTAACCTTATTCTGTAACAGTACAATGATATTGGCCTTTGTTCAGTCTGTGTCAAATAAAATGGTACAGTTGGAAAACATTTTTTTATAGTGTGAAGGTTAATATCAACGTGGTATTGTTTGTTATTTTAATAAAGCAGGAATATCACTCTTTCTTCTGCAATTTTTTCCATTACATTTGGTGCAGTATTTTTTGAGATATGACTAATTTTCTACAATCAAGAAAAATCCATTTTCGCACGCCGTCCCATGCCTTTGTGTACGATTTCGCATTATGACCGTGAATTCAGCACTCCAGAACAATAAAAGTGTGTAATTTCGATTTGTTCCTCGTCGCACAAAACTTATCATAACTTTTGTTTAACAAAAGCAAATTATACAGGACAAAGCGCATCAGCAAGAAAAATCTTTTGGCTTTAATTTGGTACCACAAAAACACATTATATGAAAAAGATTTCACACCTAAATGATTTTTTTCCCCGACTGTACCATTTTTTTTTGACACAGACTGTATTTGCATACGATGGAAATCGTAAAGAATCCAATGACCGGGAGAATAATTAATATACTGTAATCGCTTTAGTCATAAATGTTAAAGCACTTTATAAGAAACCGGTATTATTATTATTATTGTTATGAGATATAACTTAGAGCTTAAGAATAATTTTGCCCATCATGAACAATATATTCAGAGGCAAACATATACATGTTGTATACCCAGGTCATTTCAGATAATTGTTTATGTATTCCGTTCATGGTTATTCCGATTCGGAATTTAATTCATGAAAGCGCCGATAAACTTTTGTGTTTTTTCATTTTCTTTGCTTTTTGTTTGTCTTTGTTTGTTTGTTTTTTCTTTTTAAATTGAAGGAGGGCTTATTACTTTTGAACCATTTTGATGATTTTTGTAATTCACGGTTGATTGTCTTAAGAGGGCATTTTAGTAACTTTACGATATAATATAATACGTTAGTGTCATCAGCAAATATTGGGTTATATTGGGTCATTTACATCATTTTCTCAATCAATTTCGAATCCAAGCAATCAAATTCATTTTCATTAGTTTTTGTGTTATTTCCAAACACCTGTACTAACTCTTCGATGACAAAAGATTTACCAACATTGTATGAACGCTGCAATGTTGATTGACACTCGGCGTAACGGATAGAAATTTCCGCCCCTTATATACAGTGCGTCCCAAATAAAAGTAAACCCAACTTTGAGAGCCTCGTATAAAAATTTTCTAATGTATGTGTCATTAATATTTATATTACGACAAAGAGTAACTCATATTCTATCTAGCGATACCAAAATAATACCTGTACTGTCATGGATGACTGAACACTTGAGTTTAAAAAAAAAAACTTCGGTCAGAAACAATTTGTACCAAGTTTTTTTTTTATTATTAGTTTGGTTACATTATATAGATTGTTATTCTGTATCCTTTTTGTTACACTAACGTGAAATAAATTTCAAGGTCACACAAGCTATACAATTTTGATTTGAGGCTCTCAAAGTAAGGTTGTTTTTCTTTCTGGGACGCACTATATACACAATTTATTTGTCATAATTTTTATATAATCTTGATATCTGCTTTGCTGATTTTTGAATTGCACTTTCACAATAAATTGAACAAAAGCAGTTCAAGGTTATGTGTTTGCTTTGTGTTGTCTGTTAATCAAATGAATGTGTACTGTTAACAGAGGCGTCAGAAGGCTCTGTGGAGACATAGGATTGGAGGGGTAAGCAATTGTTACCACACAATCGCTTGTCCCTCCAATCATTTGTCTCTTCAAGACCTTCCTAATCAAAATGTTATAACTTTTTGACCATGAGGAATATTACGAATTTTGTTACATGTGCTTGTAGGTAATTTTATCAGCTTCCATTTTAGTGAATATTACTAAAATTCGTTAAGTCATGTTTCAATGAGCACAGTCTAAAGACAAACATTTTACTTTTCAAAAGTCACAACGTTAGTTTCATAACTTTAATTCAATAACATTGGAACAAATTCAAACTTTTTAACAAAAGATAATGTTCAAAAGGCTTGTTGCACTTAATTTCTAACACACCAAATGACTTTTGCATTAAGTTTCACGGTTGGATGAGCATGAGGTAAAATTTGCCCAAACTGCATTTTTTTTTACACATTTTTACTTTTAAAAATTATTGATTATGACGGAATATGCAATCTGGAAGAATGTTTTAAACAATATCAATCAATTCACGGTTGAATGAACACTTAATAAAAACAAAAAAGAATATTTTCAAATTTATTAGGTAAGTATTGTTCCGTTTTGTGTCATGGAAATAATTTTTTCAACAATTTTTTGTTATATGTATGTCAAATAAATTTTTTCAAATCATGCTATGGCATTTTATCAAAATGTCACGCTTCAGTGAACACGTGATACGTGAAAAATCATTTTTTTTTTTTTTTTTTTTTTTTTTTTTTTTTTTTTTTTTTTTTTTTTTTTTTTTATTTTGTGGACGAAAATTCAAATGCCTACTTTGTATTATTGTCACAGACCTTCCTTGGACAGTTTATTTGATTTGATCAATGAATTTAAGCCGAATTTCAATTTTGTTGAAATTTTTGATTTTCTCTTCATTGACATTGTGTACGATATCGAGGCAAAAACAAACCCCAAATCAACATGCTGGAACTTTTTAACAAAAATGTGTTGAGTAATATCATTTGGCAGTTATGTTTATACACTCATCGACTACCTTATATGCGAATATGAGATAGAACCTTTGCGTAATGCATGAATAAACACACATTAAAAGCAAATTTGTCATGACAAAAAGTCACAAAACTCACCTTTAAAGTGTGTTCGCTCGTCCATGACACGACGAATAGTGCTCATGTTCTCACAAAATGTGTCGATGATGTTGATGATAATATCTGATGGCAATTCTTTAAATAAGATTGTTGGATTTTACCATTTTTAGAGGCCTGACATAATTCTTAAAATTGTGCTCACTCATCCATGAAAAATAGTGAAATGTATCGGGATTGGTGTTGGATGGTCAAATTTTGGATGATAAAACCACCAAAACAAGTCAAGACAAGGTAAAAAGAAAATTTTACTAAATTTTTATTTTTACTGACCAAAAAAATGACCCTTATGACATTTGAAAATGTCCATTTTTGCTTTAAACGTTGATCACTCATGCATGTCTCAAGGGATTGATGTCATTTTTGCACAGAAGGTACTCAATAAGTGTAGGAAACACCCCTCCAAATTTTTGTGCTCAAAACAAGCCCGTTCGAAAGTTATATTATTTTGATTAGGGGGGGGGGACTTACTTTTTGGTTGTGTTTACATTCAGTGGCAGATCCAGGATTTCATTACAGGGGGGGGGCACAATTTTTTGACGTAACGCTGGCCGAGTGATAAGCGGGGGGGGGGATTAAGGTGTATTTTTTAATTATTCTTTTGGCCTTCGGCCATCAAAAGGTGTCATCATGTATCACGTATAGGGGTAATATTGGGGGTCAATCGGCCCGCTCGTCTATATTTACTTCGCTTTATTTTTTTGCTTCCCCCTTTTTTTTCTAGGGAGGGGGGGGCAGGCCGTCGGGCCCCTCAATGATTCCGCGCCTGTACATTAGTAGTGATAAGCCATTGAGAAGAGCAAATAAAAAGAAAGGAAGAAATTTGCCTCTTGTGTAATGAGTGCACTTCCTTACAACTGTTCTATTACAGTCCAGTGTATCTTATACGCCTTTACGACCTAGACACCTCGGCTGTCTTGAAACCTTTATAAACATTTTTAAAAATACAATAAAACAAAGACAATACGAGACAAAAGAAAATGATATTAACAATTATGCAACCCCCCCCCCCCATACACACCTACATACGCACATACCCTATCCAATCCACACGAGCACACTCAAATACACACCCACACCCTCAACAAACTTAACCACACACGGACATATACACCCACACCCACCTTGACACTCATAAACAGTTGTGAGGGAATTACTACGTCCCAAATATTCAGTGATGGTCTTTGGAAACAAAACATCAATGCTTAATCAGAAAAGGGGAAATGGAGAGAGATCCACTCTCTATTAACAGTCCGCCTACAGTTTGGAACTTCA
>CALNVZ010000649.1:31555111-31578333 GCA_940671915.1 Paracentrotus lividus | reverse complement strand
GATAATACAATAGCCTCGACCTTCGCGCATGTCGCGGCTCGACTTCTTTTGTCGTAGCTTAAAATCAACCAAAATATGAACTTGCGCACTTTGGCGATCCTTGCGACTGACACAGGCGATCGAGTGTTTTTCACCTAATGGCGGCCCGTCGCCTTTAGGTTCGTGATAGTCCTCTCAGTCGCGCATTATAATTTGGGTCGTAGGTGATTTTTGAAAATTTCAAAATTCAGCGGCGACTGTACAGTATCTGAATGGGAGACCGATCCTGATTTTGGTGAATGTAGGTGGCGACAAAGGCCGCAGCAGCTTAAATTTCACTGACCGTTCGGTTCAACGATGCGTGCAAAGTACGCTGGAGCGCGGCAACCTACAACTGGCCGCCGTTCCGCTCTGCTAAACATGTTCTATCTGGCGACAATCTACGATAGTACCTTGCCGCGACAACAGAAGACAGGCTATGGTCATTGACGTCAACCCAACTGACGCCGGCTATCATGGCTATTGTTTAACTTGTTGAGAAACCAGCGGCGAACAGAATTTTGCTACTTATTTGTTGGCGACAGACGCGAAAAAGGCCTGTCCCACAGAAGGCAATCGTTGTGGCGACAACCTGCGAACTACTTTTTAGTACCCATCGCCACCATGCGCAGGTCTAATCGCCTATAAGATCGTGAATTATCGCGTCTGTCGCCAACAAATAAGTAGCAAAATTCTGTTTGCCGCTGGTTTCTCAACAAGTTAAACAATAGCCGGCGTCAGTTGGGTTGTTCGTCAATGACCGTAGCCTGTCTTTTCTTGTCGCGGCAAGGTACTATAGTAGATTGTCGCCAGATAGAACATGTTTAGCAAAGCGGAACGGCGGCCAGTTGTAGGTTGCCGCGCTCCAGCGTACGTTGCACGCATTCGCTTGAACGCAAAAGCCAGTGATAATATGAACGCCGCTACGACCTTGTCGGCCTACATCCAGCCAAAATCATGATCGGCCTGCCCATTCAGATACTGTACAGTCGCCGCTGATTTTTGAAATTTTCAAAATTCATTCGCGACCGCAAATTATGATGCGCGCGACTGAGAGAGACTAGCAAAGAACCTAAAGGCGACAGACCGCCATCAGGTAGAAAACACTCGATCGCCTGTGTCAGTGGCAAAGGATCGCCACAGTGCCGCAAGTTTATATTTGGGCTGATTTTAAGCTGCGACAAGAGAGTCGAGCACGAGATGCGCGGGTCGAGACTATTGTATTGTCGGATACCACCTATTGTTAGCCTTTGTTTGCGTGGAAGCAAGTCGTTGTTGTAGCTATCGTAGACGGAGTAGTAGATATCGCATGTGATCTCGGCACCTACGATTCTGACACGATTCTAGCAGGTTCTACTGCATAGGTTGTGCAAAATAAAATATTGTCAAAACGACGCGCCTTCTGTGGGACAGCCCTTAAGTCATTGCCCTGGATAGGAATGGAGAGGGGTGCATGGTGCGTCCATCTTTCCCCACTTCAATACCTGCCCCGAAATTAGCTTTTATATCATAATCTTAATTTTTATGTGGATATGGTTGATGAAAATTATTATATCATAGTTCAGTTATTATAGCCAAACTATGACCAGCAATATCAACATCCTTTAAAACCTGATGAATATTTCTTAGCAATTATATGATTATGCGTTAACACGCAATATACCATGCATAATGAATTGCTGCTCTTTTCATGAGATAAAAACAAAAACAAATCGGTAGAATTTAGTTCTGTTTACATTAAATGCGAAAATGAATATTTCTATTGTAAAAATTGGCGATTTATATACGAATTCGATTGACTAAAGCACCTTTTTTTTTTGTGCTATATATGCATTATGTTGAATGCATAAAGTGCGAAATTGGTCAGTTTTTTAAGCACAGGCATAAAATTGAGCTAAATTTGACTCGCTGCAACACATGTATCGATGTGAATCGAGCATGAAAATGCTGGGAAACCTATATTTTCTGGAAAATTTAAACTATTCTCAATTTTCTTCTTATTCCCTAATTTTTAAGAATTCTTCTGGAAAAAAAAAAATCAGTCACTATTTTTTCATATTTTCATTTTTTCATATTTCTTTTAGAAAATTATTTTCCTATTTCAGAGAAAATAGAAAATAGTGCCTATTTCTTTCCCTTTTCTTCTTTCAGACTCTCAGTCACTCTTCTTTCTATTTGTTTTTTATAACTTTTTTTTTTAATTTTCCCTTGGAAAACAGGCCTATTTTTGAAAACAAAAATTAATTTTCTGTCTGGTTTTTTTTCAGGCTACATCTACAATGGGTTATTTCCCTCTTCTTAATCTTTCTATTTCATTTTTTTTCCCGGAAAGGCCAATTTTTTTTCTATCGTATTTTTTACGTTGCTTTTATATTAGTATCCTAATTTCTCGCAGAAATTTTTCTTCCTTTCCAATCCAGCGCAAATTCACAGTATTAACAAACATACAAACCAAAGTAATATAAATGCTTATGAGCTAGTTGATTTTTCATGGTGCATTTTAAGATTAGTAAAGTTCGCAGATCATTTGCGTAATATTGTTAGCTACAAAAATGTAATTAATACCTCTATGCATGGTTATATGTCGGAAAGATTTTTGCAACAGAAACTTCCTGATATCAAGATTAATGAATTCAGTTTTTGAGAAACAATAACATAAAGAAATTACTAAGTGCATTAAGCCTTAATTTCTATTTAAATTCTTCTCCTTAAAATCATGCCATTCATTGTATAATCTCTGCTTAATTATTTCTTCAGACAAATTGAAAAAAAATATTATACCCCTTAAAATCCCTTCAATCATAATATCCAAATCAATTCATGATTGCACGAGTTATAAATGGAACACGCTCTTTTTAATGTCTTCTGAGGAATTATGGAAAGTTTGCCGGATCAAAGACTTCATATATATTCATATAATTTCAAGTCATGGGTAGGCCTAAATATATTTGTCGTCGGTATGCTATTTCCATAGTCATGATAGTATGATATTACGCCTATCGTTATTCGAAAGGCATATTACCAAGTGACTAGAATTTAAAAACAAAATATCTGTTTTTCTTACTCAGGATCATGTGCTTGACACCTTGTCCCTAGAGCCTCGATGAATGAATCGCGGGAATCCCTGCTGGTTTCGTGCAAGAATCTACTGGTACAACCAGCGGGCGGCTGTGCGCTGGTATACCTACCTACTGGCTCGACGACACCACCGTAACATCCAGACATCGCCGAAAAACATTAATGTGGGATATATATTATTTATCATATAATTTTCCATTGCGCCCGCTACCTATGGAGCAGTGGCTTTAAACAGGTTCTCTAAAGTGGGGGAATAGTTTGCGGTCCAGAGGCTTATATTGCCAAATATAAAAAAAAAAAAAAGTCAAATTATAGTAGGGGAGACCGGGACAATTGTAACATGAGCAATTGTAACAGAGGCCCCATCCCTAGCAGAAACACGCCACAAACTTAACCTGTGTACAGAGCATGTGTAGAGATCAGCTAAGATGGGGGGGGGGGGGGGGGGGAACTCTCCAAAGTGGTCGCCCCTCCTCAGCGCAAATGTAACAACGTATTAACAAACTATCATAACTAATTATTACCCATATCATGCATAGCCTGTAGCAAGTGGAAATGTAATGTAAGTGAGTCAAGCATTGTCATATTGTGATTTGCATGATTTTCTTGTACCTCGTGCCCACTGAGGCGTGAAACATCGGGTTTTTGTGAAAATAAAATCCAGAAGTTACTCCCGAAAAGAATTGTTATATTCAATCAAAGTAAGAATTTGAATTTTAGTCCATACTTAAAAAGGGGGCTTTTCCAGTCTCACGTGCTCATGAATTTGTATATAAATGCCTTAGGATCATTGACACGTGCCAAAATAATATAAACACCAAAATATATTTTGCAATGATTTCTAGTGCATGAAATTACTGCAAGATCTTCATAATTCTAAAATGGCTTATTTTTTTATTGTTTGATAGGTTCATTCAACCGTGATTGAAGGGATATTGGTTGCATACACTTCCAAAACAAGAATTCTCTCATGTTTGATCGAATATACCATGACAAAGAAGTAAAAATTGCAGTTTGGGCAATTTTTGATGCATGCTCACTCAACCCTCAATTTTGAAGCAAATTTCCTCTTCGTATATTGGGAAGCACGTTTTGCATACATTCTGACGTGTAAAATGTTTAAAATCTGAAAATGGGTCCGAAATCATTGAATCAAAGTTGTGATTTTAGGCTTGTAAACTAGTCTTCAAAAATGATATTTTTGCATTCAACCATTGCCCACTGAAGCATTACTATATATACCAATATATATACATAATACTATTGATAAAAAGTTATGAAATTCACATATCAGTAAAATTTGCAAAAACATACATGTATGAAGAAATATTGGAGTCATATATCAATTTACAAATATTCTTACATCCTTAACTAATTTACTCATCTCTTATTTTTAATACTGTATCTAAATTGTGTCATTTTGTCGTGGTGAAACCTAGTTAGATCGAGTATAGACACAATTCTACTTTTGCAAAAAAAAAGGGGGGATTTTGAGAATATAGGCTAAATATAATTCACCTTATAAAGAGCATGTTGATATATTTTTTCGCCAAAATCGCGTTTTTAAAATTCATAGGCTGTATCGTCTTCAACTATTTCAATTCATTTACAATCTTCATTGTGAATATTATCATTTATGCCGTTAGTTTTTGTAATGCTTATATAAGTATGTAAATATTATTCACATGCTTCTATTTGAGTAGAAGGATTTTTTTAATTTTCATTTTATTAATTGCTGGGATTTATGGTTGCTTATTTGTATATGATGATATAACGTACATTATGTTTTGTTTGGTAGTTTTTTTCATCCAAAAGATAACTGTAACTGATTGATAAAAAAAAAATTAATGTCGCCATGATTTTAATAAATCGGGGTTCTACTTCACACAGGCATAGCTCTCAGTAGATCCCTCTCCTTCTGTCTATTGGTTTTGTCGTTATTCTATTTTTATTGTATTACCTGACTTCCAGTTGTTTTACACTAAAGTATCGTATTATATCTTTGTGAACGTGGAATATGAATATATTCAATCAATAAAATAGAGAGAGAGGGGGGGGGGGGAGAGGAATACTAAAGAATATACTAAAAATGAGTTTTAAAAAATGTCAATCATTTCGAAGTTGTCTTGTTTGAAGCATGAACATTCAATTAGTGGTTCCTTTCTTGATATCCTCCAAGCAATTTTGAAAGTACTCTTTTCATTTGGATCTTTGGACGCATGACTGAGTAACTGACAATCTTCATGAGATTGAAGAATCTCAATTGTGGCAAGTGGATGGATGAAGAATAAAACAAATGTTGGAAGAATATGCACACACACATACACACCCTCTCTCTCTCTTTCTCACACACACACACACAAACAATTTACAATAACATTTCCCCTTTTCTGATTAAGCATTGATGTTTTGTTTCCCAAGACCATCACTGTTGAGGGTGTGGGTGTGTATTTGAGTGTGCTTGTGTGGATTGGATAGGGAATGAGCGTATGTAGGTGTGTATGGGGGAGGGGGTTGCATAATTGTTAATATCATTTTCATTTGTCTCGTATTGTCTTTATTTTATTGTATTTAAAAAAATGTTTATGAAGGTTTCAAGACAGCCAAGGTGTCTAGGCCGTAAAGGCGTAGAAGAAACAATGGATACTGTAATAGAACAGCTCTAAGGAAGTGCACTCAATACACAAGAGGCAAATTTCTTCCTTTCTTTTTATTTGATCTTCTTAATGGCTTATCACTAGTAATGTACCCGCGCGGATCCAGGGGGACCCAACGGGCCTGCCCCCCCCCCCCCAGAAAAAAAGGGGGGAAAAAAAGAAGGAAGAAAAAAAAAGCGAAGTAAAAATAGACGAGCGAGCCGATTGACCCCCAACATTACAACAATCAACAAAATATATTTTTTACAGTTCCAAGTGAATTTTTGACAAAAATTTAAATTTGAAATAGTTCTTAACAAGGAAGGCACATGATGATAGTCTGATATTGTGAATATAGTACATGTATGTCACTAATATACCCCTGAGCCATGCCCTGTTATTCTACCTAATGGCTGTGCTACAGTTGATTTTATGTGTAAAATCACCCATGGGGCCAGATAATTCGAATGAAAGTACTCACACACTCCATTTTGGGTCTGTAGTTAGCCTATTATGTTGGCTAAAACCTGAGGCACATAAAACTTGAAAACATGTAAGCACTAATTAACTATAACTTGCCATTTTTACCTCTGCCATTTTTACCTCTGCCATTTTTTGCCTCTGCCATTTTTGCCTCTGCCATTATTACCTCTGCCATTTTTACCTCTGCCATTTTTACACCGAACCGTTTATTCATGCATTACGCAACGGTTTTATTTCATATTCGCATATACATGTAAGTTAGTCGATGAGTGTATAAACATAACTGCCAACTTTTTTGTTAAAAAGTTCCAGCATGTTGATTTGTGGTTTGTTTTTGCCTCGAAATTGTACACAATGTCAATGGAGAGAAAATCAAAAATTTCAACAAAAAAGAAATTCGGCCTAATTCCATTGATAATTTTTGTTAATTTTACTAAGAGTTTGTTCACGAAACTTGGCACACATCTTCAAGGTGTTACTAAGTAACAGAGACAAACGCTAAATTGATAATCTGATAAGACACGGAGTGGGGCCAAAGCTCTGAAATTTCTTTTTATTTGCATATTTTTTTTTTTTTAATATCTTCTGCTCACTGAAGCATAAAATACTGGAATTTTCGTAAAACTCAAATCAAATGAACTATCCAAGAAGTTCTGTGACAATAATACAAAGTAGGCATTTTAATTTTCGTCCACAAACGAAAAAATGGCTTTTCACGTATCATGTGTTCACTGAAGCGTGAATTTTTGATAAAATGCCATAGCATGATTTGAAAAAAATTATTTGACATACATATAACAAAAATATTGTAAAAAAAAAATGATTTCCATGACACAAAAGGGAAATATATATAATTGATTGACATTGTTTGAAACACTCGTCCAGATTGCTGATTCCGTCATAATCAATCATTTTTAAAGCAAAAATGTGTCATTAAAAAAAATGCAGTTTGGGCAAATTTTACCTCGTGCTCATCCAACCGTGAAACTTAATGCAAAAGTCATTTGGTGTGTTAGAAATTAAATGCAACAAGCCTTCTGAACATATCTTTTGTTGAAAAGTTTGAATTTGTTCCGATATAATTGAATTAAAGAAATGAAACTAACGTTGTGAATTTTGAAAAGTGACATTTTTGCCTTTTGACTGTGCTCATTTAAGTATGACTTAAGGAATTTTAGTAATATTTACTAAAATGGAAGCTGATAAAATTACCTACAAGCACATGTAACAAAATTCGTTGAAAAATTCCTCTTGGTCAAAAATTTATACCATATTGATTGGGGGGGGGGGGGGGGAGGACTTACTTTTTTTGTTGTGTATAGTACAAATTAACTCTTCAAACAAGGACTGAATTAACATTATTTCAACGGGAAGAGGGGTTACAGCCAGTTTAAGCAACATACTATTCAACATCCGTGACTGCTGCACAACCGCTGCCAATCCCATTACGCCTTCGGATAAATGTAGTTTCCCAGGGAGCAAAATCCCATATGCAAAGGAGCTGACATGTCGAGATGTAAAGGTAGTCCTATCTATAAGATGATTGTATGGACCCTAACCAAGATCCCTAGTGTAGACCAGCTGAAGGGGGGTCCCTACAGGTGGACAGTCCTCAACAGTCAGTGGCGTCGGAAGGCCTTGAAGAGACAAATGATAGGAGGGGCAAGCGATTGTGATTGTTGGTTTTGGTTTACCCTTCCATTCCTTTGTTTCCACAGAGCCCTCCTCTGTTAACAGTACACATTCATTTAATTAACAGACAACACAAAGCAAAGACATAATCTGGAACTGCTTTTGTTCAATTTATTGTGAAAGTGCAATTATTCAAAAATCAGCAAATCAGATATCAAGATTATATAAAATTATGACAAATACATTGTGTATGTACAGTGCGTCGCAGAAACAAAAACAACCTTACTTTGAGAGCCTCAAATCAAAATTGTACAGCATGTGTGACCTTGAAATTTATTTCACGTTAGAGTAACAATAAGTATACAGAATAAAAATCTATATAATGTGACCAAACTAATAAAAAAAAAACTTGGTACAAATTGTTTCTGACTTAAGTTTTTAAAAAGTCAAGTGCTCAGGTAATATTTTGGTATCACTAGATAGAATATGAGTTACTCTTTGTCATAATATAAATATTAATGACACATACATTAGACAATTTTGATTCAATGCTCTCAAAGTTGGGTTTACTTTTATTTGGGACGCAAGGTATATAAGGGGTGGAAATTTCTTTCCGTTACGCCAAGTGTCAATCAATCTTGCAGCGTTAATACAATGTTGATAAATCTTTTTCCATAGAAGAGTTAGTAAAGGTATTCAGAAAAAAAAACTAATGAAAATGAATTTGATTGCTCGAATTCGAAATTGATTGAGATAATGATGTAAGTGACCCAATATAACCCAATATTTGCTGATGACAACAACGTATTATGTTACATCGTAAAGTTACTAAAATACCTTCTTAAGAACAATCAACCGTGAATTACCAAAATCATCAAAATGGTTTAAAAGTAATGAGCCCTCCCTCAATTTAAAAAGAAAAAACAAACAAACAAAAGCAAACAAAAAGCAAATAAAAACGAAAAAACACAAAAATTTGTCGGCGCTTTCATGAATTAAAATCCGAAATTGAATAACCATTAACGGAATATATAAACAATTATGTTAAATAACCTGGGTTTACAACATATATTTGTTTGCATCTGAATATATTGTTCATGATGTGCAATATTATTCTTAAGCCCTAACTTATATCTCATATCAATAATAATAATACTACTACTGGTTTCTTAAGGTTTCTTAAGTGCTTTAACAGTTATGACTAAAGCGATTATTCTCTCGGTCATTAGATTCTTTACGATTTCCATCGTATGGAAATACAAAGGCCAATATCATTGTACTGTTACAAAATATGGCCATTTATAAGGTCAAAATAAGTCTTTTATTTGCAACGATAAATATTCTTAAAGCCTGTAACTGCGTTATAGCGTGTACAATCATTTGTATAACGCATTGTGTACAAAATATATTTGGCACCGCTGTTGGTGATAAGTGAATCCAATGGCGGATCCAGGATTTCAGGATAGGGGGGGGGGGGGGGGGGGGGGGGGGCGCCAGGCCCGATAGAGGCGCTGAAATTTTTATGATTTAAATATGTACAGTCCATGAATGGTTATTTTCAAATTATAGGGGGATCCGCTACTGGAATCTTTCTACCCGGTGTAAAAATCTTTCCTGCTCCAGTGATCGATGTTTCACACTAACAAGTAATGAAGTTTTGACCAATTGTATGGCAAGATTATCCATACGAAAAATATTTGAGTGCTAGCGACATTAAATCAAACTCGGAAATCAGTGGAAATCGAACCCAGAATCACTGATAATGGTCTTTATGTAATTTCACCGACACTGAAATATTTGTTCGTATGAAGAATCTTGCTATACGATTTCTCAAACTTCATGTGCAGATGCATTGATTCAAATTATGATTTTTTTTTTCCTATATTATTTTTTGTTATTATTATTATTATTTGTTTTTACTATCTTAAGATATGCCGCGCACCTAATCATTTTGCACGAAGCTTTAGACTTTAACTTTAGGCGATGTTTCAATTTTCTGGATACACTCTAAAACGTACTTCTCATTTTCTGAGTAAAACAACTACTCAAATTTTGTTTAATCGTAACTACTCACTTTATAGAAATACTACTCATTTCCTCTATTTCACAACCCTTTTCTAGTCTGTTTTGTGGATCATGAATATTCATTAATACGACTGGAAGTGCTTCTATTCAATCGTGAATAGTAAACCATGGAAAATGCCTCCTTACATATGGTTTGGTATAAAATTATAATGCTCACAAGTATTAGCGAAAAACATTATGTAAAGGATTTAGGATTAGGGTTTAGGATTAGGATGGAGGATTATATAAACGATAAGTTTATATTGAATTGTGTGTGGGTTGTTTTTGGAGTGTAGCAAATAAAGTTTTTTGATAATTACTGTTTATTTATAATTTTCACAGTTTTTGTATCAAATGGACATGGGCACGCAAAAAAAAAAAAAAAAAGAAAATTGATTTAAAGTAGAATTCAGCATTGATTGTGGTTTTTTTTTCTAACCTCGCTAATATTTTCTAAAATAACAATTTTAACGCGTGGTGTTTGTCAATAACTGTAGTAAAAATATACTCCTCTTCCCAATTTAGAAGTTTGTGTTAACATGCGAACCACTTCCTCTGTCGTTTTTTTTCTTTCAGCAAATTCCTGTTAAATGGATCATGTCAACACATAAAGTCTATACCGTATTGTCGTAATTGTCGTAATGACGTTTAATATATTTTACCGCATTATTTAATAAATACTTAATCTCAGATATTCGCATATGTTTTGTTCTTATTTCATTTATTTATTCTTCTTTTTATGCGGAGGTGGGGGGAATTGAAATAGGCTCTCCTTTGGTTAGCTGTTACCATCTCTTGGTTTATTGTGGTAAAGTTTTCGAATGGTTTTTTTTTCGAGGTTGGAATCTGCCCTTCCTTTTTCATAGAGTTATACATGTGTCTTGTAATATGGGAGATACCATGAGTGGAAATATCTACACAATTGTATCAACAGTAATTTTCCTTGAATAATCCTAATTCAGCAGCAAAGAATTCCATTAAATATGTAAGTAGCTTGAATGCATGATTAAAACAAGTTTTGCTGTCCATGCTAAACTGAAGAAATAGAGTTCAACCAAACAAATTCAGTTCCATGTATTATGTACCCGGGGTTTTTTCACCAAGTCGCTCGTAAAGTTACGAATGACTTTACGAACGACACCAGCATTTTCTCGGTTGCATACATATTTCCAAGGGGTCTGGTGGGCCAGCCTACTTCAAATTATTTGTTAGAAATAAGTGCCTCAAATCGGAATATCAGAGCCTCCCCCGACATGTTGTTTTTGTTTGTTCTTTTTAAATTTAGATGACCGACCCAAGTGAAAATTAAGACGACCCATCCCCTATGGATGTACCTCGAATATCAGTTATCTGGTTCTAGGACATCTCCCCCGGAGGACAACTCCCCCGGGGACAACTCCCGGAGGACAGCTCTCCCGGAGGACAACTCCCCCGGAGGACAACTCCCCCGGAGGACAGCTCCCCCGCAGGACATCTCCCCCGGAGGACATGTCCCCCCAAGGACGAGTCCCCCGGAGGACAGCTTCCCCCAGGGACGACTCCCACGGAGGCCAACTTCCCCCTGGACAATTCCCCTGGAGGACAACTCCCCCGGAGGACAACTCCCCCGGAGGACAACACCCCTGAGGACAGCTCCCCCGGAGGACAACTCCCCCGGAGGACAACTCCCCCGGAGGACAACTCCCCTGGAGGACAACTCCCCCGGAGGATAGGTCCCCCCAAGGACAACTCCCCGGATGACATCTTCCCTCACTTTAAATGCTTTATAACTATTGATTTATACCAACCCCTTGGTTTTTCTTTCTGTTACAATTATTACATAACTTTTCGCATGGAGTAACCCTTCTGTAATGACAAGCGAGGATGGGAATGGTTGTTTAATTGCTCCTCATCCATTGGAACCACCCTTTCCAATCTATGAATGGCTACTCCTTCCCTCAAAAGGTTGTTAGGTTTTGACAGATTCAGAGGTACCCCAACGAAATGTGACCCTCAGAAAAGGAAAATTAATGAAAATGCAAGAAATAAAAAAAAAGAAATGTTGAAAAAAGGAAGGATGCTAAATGGGGAATTTAAATATGAAGCTACAGGAGTAGAAAAGATCACGAAGGGCGAGTTGGCCTACATATCTCTAGCCGTCTTCAGCAAGGGGGCGGGGGGTGAGCCACGATAATTAAGCTTTCATTAATAATTAATCACACCCTAAACAAATTATAATGGGCGCAAAAGTTTAAACGAGAACACAATTTTTATTTATCAAAAAAGAAATTCACAAAACTCAATTCCAACATCATCACTTGTTTTGTCATTTTTCAAGTAATAATGTAATACAATCATTGTCATTGGGTTTTAAGATTTTACAGACAATTGTTATATCTGAATGGTGTGTGTTCATAAGTATGCACTTGCACAGCTTTGCATTCATGCCGTGTCATCACTATCATATTATGATAGTGATGAGGGTGTAACCAACATTGAGTAATTTAAAGAAATGGAAAATGAGGAACAGTGATATTTGTGAAGAATGTGGGCAAGTAGGTGATATTATACATATGTTTTGGTTTTGTACAGAGGTTCAATTATTTTGGAAATATATAGAAAGGTATATCAGGAGATGTTCGAATAAAGATTTTATCTTGAATATACAATATGTTATTTTGGGGGTTCAAGACTCAGGAAAAGAAGATATTAATTTGATACTTAACTATGCTTTATTTTCAGTTTACAAATGTGTTAACGTAGGTATAACATATACAAGAAATATAAAATATATTGATTTAAAAATGATGTTTGTTTATGTTTTAAGAAAAAGATACGATGATGAAAAATGTAAAAGAAAAGAGCACATGTATATGAGTTGGCGAAAATTGAGAAATGTAATGAGTAACGTTTAAAATTAATGTAATTTGATTTTGTTTTTAATAAAGAAGACCAGAGATGGTTTTAAAAAAAATAATAAGAGGGTGTTATGGCAACTAGTGTTGGTATGAAAATATCTCCAGAAGTAGATGAGAATTAAAACATATCGGTATATCAACCAATTTTTCAGTATTTCCGTCAACATATCCGATGAAAACATTTATAATTCTAAAACATTTGCTGAAACACAGCCAAAACAAGAAACAAAACAAAACCTTGTATCAGATTATGTACCTATATTTTTTGTATAATTGAAGAGGTTGTATAAAATTTTCCACTTGACGATTCGCGCTTGAAAATCCCTTTTTTTTTTTTTTTTTTTTTTTTTTTGGGGGGGGGGGGGCTAAAAGAAAGTTGATCGTCACCGTTTGTAAAAGAATAAACAACAACAAAAGTAGAACCATAAAAGTAAAAATATCCTGCTTCGGGTCATTTTTAGTCAAAAATTCGGCTCGCGCTTTGTGCTCAGAATCATCCCTTCAAAAGGTTCATTTTTTCAGATTTCGACACCCCGCAAAAATCCTAGTTACGGGCCTGACCATTGATACATACTCTAAAATCTAATCAGATCATCAGATTAAAGTTGATATATCTCTCTCTCTCTTATCGTCGATAAAATTCGGTTCCAATAGCAGTACGCGCTCTACAGCTGCCAAACTTTAACACCTTTCGCCGGAAAAAACAAAAATTGCCAAAGATTTTGTATTTCCATGAATGGCTATTTCGGTTTAAAAAAAAACAAAAACAAACAAAACAAAACAAACAAAAAACACACACAAAAAAAAGCAAATGGAGCAAAAAATTAACGAGTGCATGTGGATCTGTTCTCCGGAATGGTTGAGTTGTCCTCCGGGGGACTTGTTCTGCGGGGTAGTTGTGCTGCGGGGAGTTGTCCTCCGGGGGAGTCGTCCTCCGGGGGAGTCGTCCTCCAGAGGAGTTGTCCTCCGGGGGAGTTGTCCTCCAGGGGAGTTGTCCTCCGGGGAGTTGTCCTCCGGGGGAGTTGTCCTCCGGGGGAGTTGAACTCGGGGGATATGTCCTCTGTGGGACTTGTCCTCCGGGGGAGTTTCCATCGGGGGAGATGTCCTCCGGGGGAGTTGTCCTTGGGGGGACCTGTCCTCCGGGGGAGTTGTCCTTCGGGGGAGTTGTCCTCTGGGGGAGCTGTCCTCCGGGAGTTGTCCCCGGGGGAGTTGTCCTCCGGGGGAGATGTCCTGATACGAAATTATCTATATCTCAAACTCTACAACTTTGTAGGACACCTTACAAATATAAAGCCTTATTTTTTGTCTCTGCATTTAGCCCAAAATGAATGTTGAATAGCTTTTGTGTTAATTTACACTGTTAAAGTATATTTAATGAGAAATCCAGTTCCCTTTGATGAAGTACGCTGAGATTGGTCATTGTGGACATCACACCACCTTCCTCAGTTCTTTTGTCGACGACGCCACATGAAGTAAATAAATATTGAAAGAAAGACTGCATATGACGCTACTAGAATTACCCCGAGTGCTTTAGCAGCAGAAGAGGCAGAGGGGTTGTTGGCATCTGTAAAGAGAAACATGAATAAAAAAAGTATGTCGCCCATGCAACCAGAACCTATGGTATATATATATTTATATATATATAAGTGTATAGTTCTTTTTTGGGGGATGCACTGATATATATAATATATATATATATATATAATATATAGTGCGATGAGACTAAACTTTTTGGACATGACG
The DNA here is from genome assembly GCA_940671915.1 of Paracentrotus lividus. Lineage (NCBI taxonomy): Eukaryota > Metazoa > Echinodermata > Echinoidea > Camarodonta > Echinidae > Paracentrotus > Paracentrotus lividus. Next base: position 31,563,782 of record CALNVZ010000649.1, on the reverse strand, counting down.
ACGTTTTGTCCAGATGATGATATGTGTTTGAATAAAAGTTAGGATAAGCTTGGACGTTGCTGGACACACCCACACACACACACACACACAACACATATATATATATATATTATAATATATATATAATATTATTTATAAGTATAACATATATATATTAATATATGTGTTGTGTGTGTGTGTGTGTGCTGTGTGTAATATATATATATATATATATATATATATTTATTTATGTATATATGTGTGTGTGTGTATTATATATACAGTGCATCCAAAAAGAACTATACACTATATATATATATATAAATATAATATACCATAGGTTCTGGTTGCATGGGCGACATACTTTTTTTATTCATGTTCTCTCTTTACAGATGCCAACACCCTCTGCCTCTTCTGCTGCTAAAGCACTCGGGTAATTCTAGTAGCGTCATATGCAGTCTTTCTTTCAATATTATTTACTTCATGTGGCGTTCGTCGACAAAAGAACTGAGGAAGGTGGTGTGATGTCCACAATGACCAATCTCAGCGTACTTCATCAAAGGGAACTGGATTTTCTTCATTAAATATATTTAACATGTAAATTAACACAAAAGCTATTCAACATTCATTTGGGCTAAATGCAGAGACAAAAAATAAGGCTTTATATTTGTAAGGTGTCCTACAAAGTGTTGTAGAGTTTGATGATATAGATAATTCGTAATCAGGACATCTCCCCGGAGGACAACTCCCCCGGGGACAACTCCGGAGGACAGCTCCCCAGAGGACAACTTCCCCCGAAGGACAACTCCCCGGAGGACAGGTCCCCCAAGGACAACTCCCCCGGAGGACATCTCCCCCCGATGGAACTCCCCCGGAGGACAAGTCCCACAGAGGACATATCCCCCGAGTTCAACTCCCCGGAGGACAACTCCCCCGGAGGACAACTCCCGCAGAGGACAACTCCCCTGGAGGACAACTCCCCCGAGGGACAACTCTCTGTGAGGACGACTCCCCCGGAGGACGACTCCCCGGAGGACAACTCCCCGGCAGCACACTACCCGCAGAACAAGTCCCCGGAGGACAACTCAACCATTCCGGAGAACAGATCCACATGCACTCGTTAATTTTTGCTCCATTTGCTTTTTTTTGTGTGTGTTTTTTTGTTTGTTTGTTTTTGTTTGTTTTTGTTTTTTTTAAACCGAAATACCATTCATGGAAATACAAAATCTTTGGCAATTTTTGTTTTTCCGGCGGAAGGGTGTTAAAGTTTGGCAGCTGTAGAGGCGTACTGCTATTGGAACCGAATTTTATCGACAAAAGAGAGAGAGAGATATATCAACTTTAATCTGATGATCTGATTAGTTTTAGAGTATGTAGGTCATGGTCAGCCCGTAACTAGGATTTTTGCGGGGGTTCGAAATCTGAAAAATGAACCTTTGAAGGGATGATTCTTTGAGCACAAAGCGCGGCCGAATTTTTGACTAAAAATGACCCGAAGCAGGATATTTTTACTTTTTATGGTTCTACTTTTTGTTGTGTTTATTCTTTTACAAACGGTGACGATCAACTTTCTTTAGCCCCCCCCCCAAAAAAAAAAAAAAAAAAAAAAAAAAAGGGATTTTCAAGCGCGAATCGTCAAGTGGAAAATTTTATATCACACCTCTTCAATTTACAAGAAATATTACATAATCTGATACAAGGTTTGTTTTGTTTTGTTTTGGCTGTTTCAGCAAATGTTTTAGAATTATAATGTTTTTCATCGGATATGTTGACGGAAATACTGAAAAATTGTGTTGATATTCCGATATGTTTTAATTTCATCTACTTCTGGAGATATTTTCATACCAACACTAGTTGCCATATAACACCCTCTTATTATTTTTTTTAAAACCATCTCTGGTCTTCTTATTAAAAACAAAACAATTAATTAATTTTAAACGTTACTTCATTACATTTCTCAATTTTTCGCCAACTCATATACATGTGCTCTTTTCTTTACATTTCATCATCGTATCTTTTTTCTTAAACATAAACAACATCATTTTTAAATCAAAAAATTTTTTATATTCTTTGTATATGTTATACCTACGTTAACACATTTGTTAACTGAAAATAAAGCATTAGTTAAGTATAAATTAATATCTTCTTTCCTGAGTCTTGAACCCCCAAATAACATATTGTATATTCATAGATAAATCTTTATTCGAACATCTCCTGATATACCTTTTTATATATTTCCAAAATAATTGAACCTCTGTACAAACCAAAAACATATGTATTAATATCACCTACTTGCCCCACATTTCTCACAAATATCACTGTTCCTCATTTTCCATTTCTTTAAATTACTCAATGTTGGTTACACCCTCATTCACTATCATAATATGATAGTTGATGACACGGCATGAATGCAAAGCTGTGCAAGTGCATACTTATGAACACACACCATTCAGATATAACAATTGTCTGTAAAATCTCTAAAACCCAATGACAATGATTGTATTACATTATTACTTGAAAATGACAAAACAATGTGATGTTGGAATTGAGTTTTGTGAATTTTCTTTTTGATAAATAAAAATGTGTTCTCGTTTAAACTTTTGCGCCCATTATAATTTGTTTAGGGTGTGATTAATTATTAATGAAAGCTTTAATTATCGTGGCTCACCCCCGCCCCCTTGCTGAAGACGGCTAGAGATATGTATGGCCAACTCGCCCTTCGTGATCTTTTCTACTCCTGTAGCTTCATATTTAATTCCCATTTAGCATCCTTCCTTTTTTCAACATTTCTTTTTTTTATTTTCTTGCATTTTCATTAATTTTTCCTTTTCTGAGGGTCACTTTCGTTGGGGTACCTCTGAATCTGTCAAACCTAACAACCTTTTGAGGGAAGGAGTAGCCATTCATAGATTGGAAAGGGTGTTTCCAATGGATGAGGAGCAATTAAACAACCATTCCCATCCTCGCTTGCTCATTACAGAAGGGTTACTCCATGCGAAAAGTTATGTAATAATTGTAACAGAAAGAAAAACCAAGGGTTGGTATAAATCAATAGTTATAAAGCATTTAAAGTGAGGGAAGATGTATCCGGGGAGTTGTCCTTGGGGGGACCTATCCTCCGGGGGAGTTGTCCTCCAGGGGAGTTGTCCTCCGGGGAGTTGTCCTCCGGGGAGTTGTCCTCCGGGGGAGCTGTCCCTCAGGGGTGTTGTCCTCCGGGGGAGTTGTCCTCCGGGGGAGTTGTCCTCCAGGGGAATGTCCAGGGGGAAGTTGGCCTCCGTGGAGTTCGTCCCTGGGGGAAGCTGTCCTCCGGGGGACTCGTCCTTGGGGGAACATGTCCTCGGGGGAGATGTCCTGCGGGGGAGCTGTCCTCCGGGGAGTTTGTTCCTCCGGGGGGAGTTGTCCTCCGGAGAGCTGTCCTCCGGGAGTTGTCCCCGGGGGAGTTGTCCTCCGGGGGAGATGTTCCTAGAACCAGATAACTGATATTCGAGGTACATCCATAGGGGGATGGGTCGTCTTAATTTTCACTTGGGTCGGTCATCTAAATTTAAAAAGAACAACAAAAACAACATGTCGGGGAGGCTCTGATATTCCGATTTGAGGCACTTATTTCTAACAAATAATTTGAAGTAGGCTGGCCCACCAGACCCCTTGGAAATATGTATGCAAACCGAGAAAATGCTGGTGTCGTTCGTAAAGTCATTCGTAACTTTACGAGCGACTTGGTGAAAAAACCCCGGGTACATAATTACATGGAACTGAATTTGTTTGGTTTGAACTCTATTTCTTCAGTTTAGCATGGACAGCAAAACTTGTTTTAATCATGCATTCAAGCTACTTACATATTTAATGGAATTCTTTGCTGCTGAATTAGGATTATTCAAGGAAAATTATGTTTATACAATTGTGTAGATATTTCCACTCATGTAATCTCCATATTAACAAGACACATGTATAACTCTATGAAAAAGGAAGGGCAGATTTCCAACCTCGAAAAAAAAACCATTCGAAAAACTTTACCACAATAAACCAAGAGATGGTAACAGCTAACCAAAGGAGAGCCTATTTCAATTCCCACCTCCTCATAAAAAGAAGAATAAATAAATGAAATAAGAACAAAACATATGCGAATATCTGAGATTAAGTATTTATTTAAATAATGCGGTTAAATATATTAAACGTCATTACGACAATTACGACAATACGGTATAGACTTTATGTGTTGAATGATCCATTTAACAGGAATTTGCTGAAGAAAAAAAACGACAGAGGAAGTGGTTCGCATGTTAACACAAACTTCTAAATTGGGAAGAGGAGTTATATTTTTACTACAGTTATTGACAACACCACGCGTTAAAATTGTTATTTAGAAAAATTAGCGAGGTTAGAAAAAAAAACCACAATCAATGCTGAATTCTACTTTAAATCAATTTTCTTTTTTTTTTTTTTTTTGCGTTGCCCATGTCCATTTGATACAAAAACTGTGGAAAATTATAAATAAACAGTATTATCAAAAAACTTTATTGCTACACTCCAAAACAACCCACACACATTCAATATAAACTTATCGTTTATATAATCCTCCATCTAATCCTAAACCCTAATCCTAAATCCTTTACATAATGTTTTTCGCTAATACTTGTGAGCATTATATTTTTTACCAAACCTATATGAAGGAGGCATTTTCCATGGTTTACTATTCACGATTGAATAGAAGCACTTCCAGTCGTATTAATGATATCATGATCACAAAACAGACTAGAAAAGGGTTGTGAAATAGAGGAATGAGTAGTATTTCTATAAAGTGAGTAGTTACGATTAAACAAAATTTGAGTAGTTGTTTTACTCAGAAAATGAGAAGTACGTTTTTAGAGTGTATCCAGAAAATTGAACATCGCCTAAAGTTTAAGTCTAAAGCTTCGTGCAAAATGATTAGGTGCGCGGCATATTTAAGATAGTAAACAAATAATAATAATAATAACAAGAAAAAATATAGGAAAAAAAAATCATAATTTGAATCAATGCATCTGCACATGAAGTTTGAGAAATTCGTATAGCAAGATTCTTCATACGAAACAAATTTCAGTGTCGGTGAAATTACATAAAGACCATTATCAGTGATTCTGGGTTCGATTTCCACTGATTTCCGAGTTTTGATTTAATGTCGCTAGCACTCAAATATTTTTCGTATGGATTAATATCTGCCATACAATGTGTCAAAACTTCATTACTTGGTTAGTGTGAACTCGATCACTGGAGCAGGAAAAGATTTTTACACCGGGTAGAAAGATTCCAGTAGCGGATCCCCCTATAGATTTGAAAATAACCATTCATGGACTGTACATATTTAAATCATTAAAAATTTCAGCGCCTCTATCGGGCTGGCGCCCCCCCCCCCCCTATCCTGAAATCCTGGATCCGCATTGGATTCACTTATCACCAAACAGCGGTGCCAAATATATTTGCACACATGCGTTTATACAAATGATTGTACACGCTATAACGCAGTTACAGGCTTAAGAATTTATCGTTGCAAATAAAAGACTTATTTTGACCTTATAAATGGCCATATTTTTGTAACAGTACAATGATATTGGCCTTTTGTATTTCCATACGATGGAAATCGTAAAGATCTAATGACCGAGAGAATAATCGCTTTAGTCATAACTGTTAAATGCACTTAAGAAACTTAAGAAACCGTAGTATGTATTATGAATATGAGATTAAGTTAGGGCTTAAGAATAATATTGCACATCCATGAACAATATATCAGATGCAACAAATATATGTGTAAATCCCCAGGTTATTTAACATAATTGTTTATATATTCCGTTAATGGTTATTTCAATTTCGGATTTTAATTCATGAAAGCGCCGACAAATTTTTTGTGTTTTTTCGTTTTATTTGCTTTTTGTTTGCTTTTGTTTGTTTTGTTTTTTTCTTTTTAAATTGAGGGAGGGCTCATTACTTTTAAACCATTTTGATGATTTTGGTAATTCACGGTTGATTGTTCTTAAGAAGGTATTTTAGTAACTTTACGATGTAACATAATACGTTTGTTGTCATCAGCAAATATTGGGTTATATTGGGTCACTTACATCATTATCTCAATCATTCGAATTCGAGCAATCAAATTCATTTTCATATTTTTTTTTTCTGAATACCTTTACTAACTCTTCTATGGAAAAAGATTTTATCAACATTGTATTAACGCTGCAGATTGTATTGACACTTGGCGTAACGGAAAGAATTTCCACCCCTTATATACCTTGCGTCCCAAATAAAAGTAAACCCAACTTTAGAGCATTGAATCAAAATTGTCTAATGTATTGTCATTAATATTTATATTATGACAAAGAGTAACTCATATCTATCTAGTGATACCAATATTTACTGAGCACTTGACTTTTAAAAACTTAAGTCAGAAACAATTTGTACCAGTTTTTTTTTTATTAGTTTGGTCACTTATATAGATTTTATTCTGTATACTTTGTTACTCTACGTGAAATAATTTTCAAGGTCACACATGCTGTACAATTTTGATTTGGAGGCTCTCAAAGTAAGGTTGTTTTTGTTTCTGCGACGCACTGTACATACACAATGTATTTGTCATAATTTTATATAATCTTGATATCTGATTTGCTGATTTTTGAATAATTGCCTTTCACATAAATTGAACAAAAGCAGTTCCAGATTATGTCTTTGCTTTGTTTGTCTGTTAATTAAATGAATGTGTACTGTTAACAGAGGAGGGCTCTGTGGAAACAAAGGAATGGAAGGGTAAACAAAACCAACTAATCACAATCGCTTGCCCCTCCTATCAATTTGTCTCTTCAAGCCTTCCGACGCCACTGACTGTTGAGGACTGTCCACCTGTAGGGACCCCTTCAGCTGGTCTACACTAGGGATCTTGGTTAGGGTCCATACATCATAATATAGATAGGACTACTTGTACATCTCGACATGTTCAGCTCCTTTGCATATGGGATTTGCTCCTGGGAAACTAATTTATCCGAAGGCGTAATGGGATGGCAGCGGTTGTGCAGCAGTCACGGATGTTGAATAGTGATGTTTGCTTAAACTGGCTGTAACCTTCTCCCGTTGAAATAATGTTAATTCAGCCTTGTTTGAAGAGTTAATTTGTTACTATACACAACAAAAAAAGTAAGTCCTCCGCCCCCCCCCCCCATCAATATGGTTAAATTTTTGACCAAGAGGAATTTTCAACGAATTTGTTACATGTGCTTGTAGGTAATTTTATCATCTTCCATTTTAAGTAAATATTACTAAAATTCCTTAAGTCATACTTAAATGACACAGTCAAAAGGCAAAAATGTCACTTTTCAAAATTCACAACGTTAGTTCATTTCTTTATTCAATTATATCGGAACAAATTCAAACTTTTTTCAACAAAGAATATGTTCAGAAGGCTTGTTGCATTTAATTTCTACACACCAAATGACTTTTGCAATTAATTTTCACGTTGGATGAGCACGAGGTTAAAATTTGCCCAACTGCATTTTTTTTAATGACACATTTTTGCTTTTAAAAATGATTGATTATGACGGAATCAGCAATCTGGACGAGTGTTTCAACAATGTCAATCAATTATTATTTCCGCTTTTGTGTCATGGAAATCATTTTTTTTTTACAATATTTTTTTGTTATATGTATGTCAAAATAATTTTTTTCAATTCATGCTATGGCATTTTATCAAAAAATTTCACGCTTGCGTGAACACATGATACGTGAAAGCATTTTTTCGTTTGTGGATGAAAATTAAAATGCCTACTTTGTTATATTGTCACAAAGACTTCTTGGTGTTCATTTGATTGAGTTTTCACGAAAATTCCAGATTATTTATGCTTCCAGTGAGCAGAAAGATATTAAAAAAAAAAATATAGTCAAATAAACAGAAACTTCAGAGCTTTGGCACCACTCGTAGTCTTATCAGAATATTATCAATTTAGCGTTTGTCCCTTGGTTACTTAGTAACACCTTGAACGCTACTAGCCTGTGCCCACAGTTTACGTCGAAAAAATCTGTATACACGTTAAACACCACAAACACTCTCATCAATGGAATATATAGGCACTTTAACTCTGTTTTGTTGACATTTATTGGACCACTTTTCCTACTCATTTGACTTGTGTACATTCTGAGCAAAAAACAAACGAACAAAGTCAACATGCTTGGAAGCTTTTAACAAAAAAGTTGGCAGTTATGCTTATATACAGCTCATCGACTAACTTACTTGTATAAGGAAATTGAAATGAAAACCGTTGCGTAATGCAGATGACATAAACGTCGTGTAAAATGGCCCAGTGTGTAAAAAATGGCAGACCGAAAACCCTGTAATAATGTCAGAGGCAAAAATGGCAGACGGCAACAAATAGAGCACAAGACTCGTCACACATCGCGCTAGTCCAAAACTGGGCACGCTCCATCCTTATAGTTGATTAGCCTGCTTCCACCATGCTTCAGTCTATGTAGCCTCAGGTTTCAGCTCACACAAATAGCGCTAACTACTAGACCCAAATCGAGAGTGTTGTGGTACTTTCATCGAATCTATCTGGCCCAGGTGATTTTACCATAAAATAACTGTGCACAGCATGAGTAGAATAACAGGCATGGTTCAGGCTATCATTAGTTGAATCACTTACTATATTCACATATCAGAACTATCAATCTCTCC
>CALNVZ010000649.1:31539645-31555086 GCA_940671915.1 Paracentrotus lividus | reverse complement strand
AAAAAGCAGTGCATCCCAAAAAGAACTATACACTTTTGAAATGGCTACCAAAAAAAAAAGATATGATTCTTTTGTAAAAGATTTATATGTGTATAAAGCTCATATCCTCAACTATCATTAGGAGTTTTATGACACCAAAAATTTCGAAAATAACGCATGCTTCAGTGAGCAATGCCAACTGTTGTAAAGGACACGAAAATTGGCCTGCAGGAATTCGCTATTCATTTACCATGGCTGGCCATGGGGAGAAGAAATCAATAATGGAATAAATCAGCTAACAAAGACAAAAATAAACTGAAGTCAAAGCAAAAATCTATGATATAAAAACAAAACGACGAAACATTACATTTTTGCATAACTTTGATTGTTCATTTCTGACTTTTGGTTTTTCTTTAAGTCTGTTGGCTGATTTATTCCATTATTGAATTCTTTCCCCCATTCCTGCGCAGGCCAATTTGGATCTGCTCCTGTTTGTCATCAATGGTAACTGCCATAGTAACGCTGCTCAACAGCCAATCAAATTGCAGTATTTCATTAAGGTTAACATTGATGGCATAGTTACTATAAGTTTTCCCCGGTAAATTTTGAACTTTTAGCAATCGAATTCGTGAATGTTCATTCAATTTAAAGTTTTAAACGATACTTCAATTGAATTATTTGGTTACACTTGTTTACATTGAATGTCCAAATAGTACTGCTTCAAAGGCATTAATTCAGATACGGTGCTATTGCATAGGCCCAAGGATAATTACTCACCTTTATCTTTACATATAACACCGGCATCCTGGCTATCCTGACTATGTTGACAGTATGTATCTTTGCAGTCAGTGAAGGTACAATTTAGTAGGCTCTTCTCAGATCCTAGACAACGGATACTCTGGAAACAGACTTCCCCGACACCCTCCCTAAGAGCAGCGTATTGAAGTGCATTTGAAGCCTCCTTGAATCCGAGTGATCTACAAACAACATCAGCCTCTCGTAAGCTCCATCGTTCACCGCAGACTGTACCCCACCTTCCGTTGAAGAACACCTCAACTCTGCCTTTATTCGCATGTCTTCCATCAACAAGACGAACCACATGCTCAATGTGATCTGTAGAGCAAAAGCAGTAAAAACTCTAATTTCAAATCAGTAGCAAATCATGCCGATCAGGTATATTTAGGTTTTTATTGCTCCAGCAACATCATTTTGCTCAGGCGTTGATTTCTTGAGTGTATTTATCCCCGCGTTTACTTTTCAAGACCTTGGCTTAATGTTGTACACTTCCCCATCACTTCCAGGGATCTTTTTAAAAATAAATGTCCACTTTGCCTTCCCCCCCCCTCTTCATGATGCCCCTTTTTGTTTACCCGCCCGACCAAGCCCCCTAATTCTTACCCTAATTAAACGCGTCTGAAATGTAGGGTTGTCGTTGTTGTTTACCTAAAGTTGTGGTTAAAGGCATTAAATGTTTCTTTCTCGGGGAGGAGCTAAAATAAAGCGTGTAACTGGTGATTTTTTTTTACATAATTTGACAAAATAAAGATAAAATTACCTTAAACTGATAGTTATTTTCATTTTCCCTTAGAAAATCCGTTTCTTTCTTCATGACAAGTTTTGTAAATGGTAACTTTATATTTTACTTTCACTAAAATTTCAAAACCTAACAAATTCATAACTTTGGTATTTGTTATCCGATTTCGATGAAATTTTCATTGTTGTGCATTTCAAATTTTACTCTATTTTTCTAGATATGCAAACTCCAGCCTTGTGTCCTCCTTTAACTTAAAGGGGACTGATATATATGCAGCAATGGAAATACCCACATGACAGACAACCCGGGGTTGGGCACCCCCGGGGTGACCAACCTTGAGTAGACTAGGGAACTTAGTCATTTTTCTCATGTATATATACAGGTAGCATTACACATGCAGTAGCATTACAATAGGGCATGCTAGTTTTCCATCGATATCTCCAAAAGCATTTGGTAGTCATCACCTTCATGATATCAATATTTCATCAACTGCATAGATCTATTATTTGATGTGGCTGTACAAGATGACAAGAACTTTAGTTGAAATGAATTTTCAGTTGCTTTGAATGTCTAATTCAATGTTCGATTGCTCTGCGCTTCATGGTCGATATAATACGAAAATAGCATTAGGGGGCAATTTCGGTTATTAGAACAGCCGAAAAAGGTATTCGTAAACGATATAGCCTTATTCAAAGGCGCTATAGGTAGCGATTGGAAATTGCGCGCTTATTTATACGTACATTGTAGACTAATTCCAGCAAGGAGCTAGATGGGTTGCATGCTCGCGCTAGCAGCGATAGTGCTACGCAGGTTCTTTGCTAGTGGTACGGTACCGTAGTTCTAGCTAGCTAGCTGAGCTTGCGAGCTCGCTGAGTCTGAGTGTGTTGTGCAGAATGTGGCCGTGGTGTACTGCGCTGTGTAGCTGCATCTAACTTTAGTTTTCCAGAACTGGATTTTTTTTTACAAAGCAAGCCATCGACCAAATCTACCGTTACAGCTTGAACAGGGACATATGAAAGTTAGTCTTTAACTTACGTGAAACTAAAAATGGCACACTGCTCTAAGGATGACGATTTTAGTTTGTTGTCAAACCAGAGTGGTCTATGGTGCCATTTGGTCAACCCAGGGTAGACATCAATGCCAACTGTCAATATCACAAGCATCTTATAGATTTTCGTTTGTTGTCAACCCAGGGTTGTCTATGGTGCCATTTGGTCAACCCAGGGTTGTCTATGATGCCATTTGGTCAACCTAGGGTTGTCTATGATGCCATTTAATCAACCCAGGATTGTCTATGATGCCATTTGGTCAACCCAGGGTAGACAACAATGCCAACTGTCAATATCACATCTAACGTTAGATTTTAGTTTGTTGTCAACCCAGAGTTGTCTATGGGGCCATTTTGTCAACCCAGGGTAGACGTATATTACTTAAAGTTATCGCCTTTGATAAAGGCTATATCAACTTTTCGGCTGTTCCAATAACCAAAATTCCTCCCGTATGTTATTTTCATTATTGTATTGACCAACAAGAGAATAGCAATCAAACGAAGGAGTTTTGATCAAACATTGAATTCGACATTCAAAGCAACTGAATATCATTTAAACTACATTTGCTTGACAGCTTGTACAGCTTTTGTAGTTGACGAAATTGATATCATGAAGGCAATGACTACCAAATGCTTATGGAGATTACGATGGAAAACTAGCAGGCCCTATTGTAAATAATCATGCTACTGTGTAATGATACTGTATACATGCGAAAAATGACTACGTTTCCTTGTCTACCCGGGGTTGGTTACCCCGGGGGTGCCCAACCCCGGTTTGTTTGTCATGTGGGTATTTCCATTGCTGCTGATATATATTGTGAATGGATTCCGGGACACTGTGGGAAAATAAGAAACGAAATAGAAGACTTCTTTATTAGTAGAGTGCCTCAGGGGGAAATGTTTACACGCTAGACAAAAGCATGAAATTTTCACCAAAGCTGCATAATAAACCTTCCCCATTGAGTCTGTGCTAAAAAAAAGAAGGAAAACTGTCAATGGGAAAATGCTGGAAATGATTGATATCTGCTAATTTTTTATTTAATGAAAAAAAAAAAGGACTTTTCAATGTAAATCACTAAATGATGCACCAGGAACACTCCTATGTAGGATCTTAAATAAAATCTTTTTTAAAAATACGGTATAAAATCAATTAGGACCTAAACAGTAAAAATTTAGGGATTCCTGCTAATTTTAATTCATGCAATAAATCATACTTTTATTATGTTAATCGCTAATAAACGCTCCAGGAACACCAATTTTTCATGTCAATATCCTTTAAGGAATCTTAAACAGGAATCTTGAAAGAAAATCCAATACATAAATTAATTAGGGTCTAAATGATGGAAATTAGGAATAAATGATAATTTGTGTTAATTCATGTCAGATATCAGGTTTTTTGCTGTAAATCACTTAATAATGCTCCAGGGATATTATTTGTTGATGTTCATATACTTTATATGATCTTAAACCTTAATATTTTACCAGAATCCAGTATATCAAGTATTTTCTCATGCATTTTATCTTTTAAGGTGAAAATACCACAATCCCAATATGATACAACAACAGCATTCAGGACATAAGAAGGCAGTAAAATACCCAAGCCCCCCCAAAAAAAAAACAACAACAACAACAACACAACACAACAAACAAACAAACAAACAAAACAACAACAACAACAACAACAAAAATAAAAAAAAAAAAAAAAACATTAGTGTCTAACCTGTATCAGAGCAAACTACACCAGCGTCGTTGCTATGGTCACAGTAATGAACCCCATATCCAGAGTGAGAGCATTCAGTCAAGTTGTCTTCCATTCCGCGGCATTCAACATTATCAAGAATAATTTCTCCAGAACCTTCACCATATGCAGCATTGCGTACTGCGCTCACCGATTCTGGAAACCCGAGCATTCTGCACACAACCCTTGCATCGTTAAAATCCCATCTACGACCGCATATTGTTCCCCAAGATCCGTTGTAGAACACTTCTACTCTTCCTTCCATGGTGGTTTGTCCACCAACTAGACGAACCCGAAAATCTAGAGCGAGAAACACGAACAAATGGGGAAATATACTAATGGTAAGGTATATTTGTAGTTTGAATGAATAAGAATAGGGTACATGCAGGTAATTTGGACCCCCTAAGCTCATTTGCCTAATTTGCATAAAATTACGAAATGACACACAATCTAATCTTTGTTTATATGAATCAATAACTACTGCTCTAACTTTTATTGTGAAGAAAAACAATTATCACCAACCCCCCTGTCTGCAATATTCAAATGTTGATGTCATTACCAAAGTGCCCGTATTACCTGCATGTGCAGGTAATATGGGCACAAGTATTTAATGTATGTTTTAAAAACTACAATGACTCTACCATGTCTGGAATTTGCTTAAAATGTTGAAAATCATTAACTCTAAGACATAATTTGAAATTATAAGACCCTTCAGTAAATCCTTTGACTATATATTTCATTGTTATGTATTTTGTATATTATTTCTTTTTCTTTTTTTTTATAATTTAAATAATATTTTCATTATACAAGTCAATATAGGCCTACAATAAGTTATTTATATTAAGTATATACTGTGAATATACCCCCAAAAATCGTAGCAAATAGATTGATGCCTCATCTCAATACTAAGTACCAGGATCATTTCCGCCATTTTGGATGTCCCATATTACCTGCACTAATGTTGCTGTGTCAGGCAAGCATTCAATGCCACATTGCACCCCTTCACTAAAACAGATTGACCTGTACACGCTAGTATGATCAAAATGAAACTACAAGCTTACTAAATATACAAAACAATTTAGGTTACCCCCTCAAACACTCTTTCACCCTCGCATTCTGTAAAATATCAAATTTTACATCAGGGTAAAAAAATGCCGTAAGTTTTACCTACCTTGTTGGTTTTCAGCAATTTTCTCAGAGAATTTTCGGCATCAGATGCTCTCACGACGATATATCTTCGTATACAGTTCATATGAACAACATTATGGTGCTCACACCGGTCACCGGTCGACGGTCATGACATGATTTGCTTCAGGTGGCCCATATTACCTGCTGGCCCGTATTACCTGCATGTATCCTATGTTCATGTAAATTTGTAAATTCAAAATGTATCAGCTTGTTGCTGCAATCTTGAATCAATAAACCTTATCAATGAATCAATCGATCACGAATAGTTTGGGTGTGAGAATCACCCAAAATGATTTAGTAAGGGAATAGACTGGTTACACTTAACATTAAACGACAAAATATTTGGCAGTTCTTTTGGTACATTAGTTCATGAGGTATAAGATATAATAATAATAATAATAATAATAATAATAATAATAATAATAATAATAAAGACAGTGTATATATTCAAATAATTGCACATATGAATTCCTAACAACTCTCCAATTTAAAGCATTTTTTTTTTTCCATATACAGTGGTGGCCAAAATTATTAGAACACCTGAACCAACACAAAGTCTATGGGATTATCAATGCCCTAGTTCATTTGCCGAAATCAGATTAAAGATATATTTTCTGTGCCATGAGCTTTCATGACTTTTTAGCATAGGGTCTTACGTATATGTAGACACCAAATTTATATAGTTTCGATCTTCTGGTAATGCGCAGCATTAAAAAACAGTTGCGCTATGCGCTTTTGGTTTCCCCATAGACTTGTGTATTAAACATGTAAAAGAGTAAAATGCCAATTGCTCAAGTATTTGAGGTAGAAGTATGAAACTTAGCAGGCTTATTTATTCTGATATACCTCAAATACATGCTAAGTTTCATAAAATTTGGTCAAATGGGGAGGGTGGATTCGCCCCTACCCTTGGTGGTGAGATGACCAAAATAACCATGCCCATTGAAGGTTAAGACTATTTTTTCATTTAATGAAGACACTCCTCGTAAATTTATATTTTTTAAAAGGAAATTTCATTAGCAATTCAAATATGTTGAAATATTAGGGGTCATTAGAACGGGGGACTTAAATAGGGCCACTGAATTAAAAATTCGGGCCCTTCAAAAATAATTTAAAAATCCCCACATAAGATGAAACTTCTTCACCCTGTGTTGTTATGAATGCAATTTTTGATATCCTCAGGAAGTTCCCTTTCAGAATATATATACTTTTGTAGGTAGAGACGTAAAATGTTTAACACTATGACACATTGATCCTGAAAGGGCAAGATTTTTTAGATTTTTCAATCATGGTGTAACATGAAAAAGGGCGACTTAGGGGCGAGTTCCCAACGCATGGCTATATTATTTAGTTTTTAAAGCATAATGATGATATTCGGAGACATTCCAACCATTTTATAGGGATTTAAATGGTCAACTGAATGAAAATTACTAAAATCATTTAAATATGCTTGGTGTTCTAATAATTTTGGCCACCACTGTACATTTATCATATATTAGGGGGTTCAAATTCTCGAAATCATCACAAATAAATGATAACTAAATACACCACTTAACAACGACTTATATCACTTTGATATTCTTTGAAGGTTTCACTGGTGGTAGAACGATTAGCAGATGAAGGTTTCACGGTGCACCAAGTATTCTTATATTACTTTGTCATGCGCGTATTCTGGGGGGGGGGGGGCTTTACGGGCCCGGGCTCCCCGGGGGCGGCCGAAAAGAAGGAGGAAAAGGGAGAGAAGGGAAAGAAAAAAAAAAAAGAAAAGGAGAGAAAAAATTAAGGAAAAAGTGGAAAAGAGGAAAGGAAGAAAAAGAGAAGAGAGGAGAGAGGGGGGAAGGGAAAAAATTTGGGGGGGTTGGGGGAGGGGGCGCCCTTAAAAATTAGGGGGCGCCAAGTCGACAGTAACTAAGGGGCGCCAAATTGGACCTTAAAACAGGGGCGCCAAAGCGACCCTAAGATTTAGGATGGTGGGCGGCCAAGTCGACATAAAACTCAGGGGCGCGAATCCGACCTTAAACTAAGTAAGGGCGCCAAGTTGACCCTTAAATTTACGGGGCGCCAATCGACATTAAACTACGGGGGCGTCAAATTAAGCTTCAAACGTAGGGGCGTCAAATTGACCCTGAAATTTAGCGCGGGGCGCCAAAATGAGCTTAACGTGGGGGTACCAAATTGACTCGTAAAACTTAGATGGGGCGCCCAATTGACATGGAAGCTGAGGGGGTGCCAAATCGACGGCTTAACTAGGGGCGCTAAATTCGTACCTTAGCTCAAATTTAGGCGCCAAAATAATCTGAACTTAGGGAGCGCTGAATTCAACCGCATTTGACGCTGAAGTTAAGGGGGCGCCAAATCGATTTAATATTAAAGGACGTCAAGATTGAGCTCAAATGTAGGGGCGCCAAATTAAACCTGCAACATAGGTGGCGCGCCAAAAGAGCTCGACGTGGGGGCGCCAAATTGACTCCGTAAACTTGGTGGGGGCGCCAAACTGACCTGAAGCTCGGGGGGGGGGGCAAAACCGACTAACTTAGGGACGGCAAGTCGACCTTAGCTCAAAATGTAGGGGCGCAATAAATAATCTGAAAGCTTAGGAGCGCTGAATCGACGATTTTGCCTGAAGTTAAGAAGGTGGGCGGGCAAAATTGACTTTAGACTTAAAGGACCTGTCAGAGATATTGAACTCAAATGTAGGGGCGCCGAAAATATTGACCTGAGACTTAGGAGTTTGCCAAAACTTTAATTCTTAAACTTAAGGGGCTCCAACTAACCTAACTTTTAGGAAGGGGTGCCAAATTTTACCAGAGAAGGACTAAGGGGCACCAAAAAGAAAAAAAAAAAAAAACAAAAAAAAAAAAAAAAAAACACACCACCACACACACCAACACACCCACACCAAAAGAAGGGGTCTTTAAATGGCCTTTATCTAAAATAGCAAAATTTGAAAAAGTTCCCTGCTCCTGGTTTTGTATATATATATATATATATATATTGTATATACAGTTGTCCGCAAAAATTGTTCATACCCCTGACATTTTTTCAGTTTTTTGAATTTTCCTTTTCAATAAATGATTTTCGCCAAACTTTTTGGTGATCAGTATGTAACTAACATCTCGACTATTAGGAAAGTTTGATATTTTGAGCAATTTGGTATTCCAGGGGTATTTTGCTAACATATTTACTAAAAATGCCATGTTCATAATTATTTATACCCTATAGGGGTGCCTAATCTAATTTCTTATCTAATCATGTCGGCTATAATTATTTATTCAAATTTCCACCTAAAACAGTTCTTGCGAAAGTCCAGAACCATCATTAATGTCTTCAGTGGGTTTTGACCAATGCGTCCTCTGGAAAACGTCCAGTCTGTGTAAGGTTGCATGGTCTTTGAGCCGTTTTGTGAGTCTTCAACTTCCCAGACACATTTCTAAAGGGATTCTTGTCAGTTCATCAAATTTTCCTCTCCAGATCATTCATTATGATTGTCCTTGAACTACTTCTTGACTAAACTTGGCCGTATGCTTCTGAACTGCGTCCTGTTGATATGTCCAATGCTGTTCCAGGTAACATAAGCAAGCATACTTCTGCAAGTTTTCATCCAGGATCTTAATAAAAATGTCTTCACCGGGATGCCTCCTGTTCTGAAGAGATTCCCAGTGCTACCAGGGCTCCGTAACACAAAGGTTTGCAATCAATCGCAAAATGGCAGTAGCCAATCAAAATCTTAGTTTCACATGCTTTTTGCTCGAAAGACTGACCAGCAACCAATCACAGTAGTTCTCCCAAATGTGTAATTGATCGCAAACCTTCGTGTTACGGGTCCCAGAACTGATAATTCTCCATAGCAATTCTATGTGGATGCCACGTGCCAAGATCAGGACACTGTTCCTTTGATTGAAGGATTCATCTTTCTTTTACCAAATTGAGGAAAGTCCTTTCAGTCGTAAATTCTAAATTTCTCTCATCAACTTCTATAATTATGTTACAAAAGTAAAAATTCTGATTTAAACGAGATCAAAAACTGTCCAGAGGCCTCCCGGTGGGTTTGACTGCACAACTGGAGTCTGTATTGGGAAGTGCCTGTAAAGATATCCTCTATGTAGTATTCGATCTTTGGCACCTTCGTCTCTGGCTGGTCAGTGGTATCCATTCCGACCTTGGTTGTGATCTGTGGGTTGTTGTAGGCCTCTCAGTATACTTATTTGGCAATTCAAGGAGACATCTTGCACTTTTAGTCATGCCCATGGAAGCTTTTTCCCTAGTGTCTTACATCTAGTGCTCATGAATGAAGCATTCGAGTGTTTAATCATAGACTAAAAAGTGTGGGTAGAGCGGTTATTTTATTTCAATAACATTCATATGAATGTTCCTCTGTGAAAAAATTCACAGTCCTGACAAGAAACCAATGATAAAGGGTTTGGAAAGCTGAAGACTCACAGGATGGCTCAAAGACCATGCAACCTGACTCAGCCTGGATGTTTTCCAGAGGACACATGGGCAAGACCCCTCAGAAGCCATGAAAATAAGACTGTAGACTCTTGAAAAAACTATTTCAGATGGTTATTTGATAAAAATGATATGTACTCGTTGTTATTTGATAAGAAATTGGACTGGGTACCCCTAGGGTATGAATAATTATGAACATGGCGTTTTTCGTAAATCTGTCAATAAAATACCCCTGGAATACCAAATTGCTCAAAATATCAAACTTTCCTAATAGTCGAGATGTTAGTTACATACTGATCATCATCTTTCCCCATTGAATGATTACATTGTGTTCCTGAGGAATGCATAAAATTTCCTTTTTCTAATCATTCGAATACATCGAATTTCTCTTCCCTTTTCGCACACGCCTGTGTTTTTCCTCTTTTACCAGAATTTACATTATGGGATTCTAACCATCAAAACATTTAGATTTATTTGATTTCACGTTACATTTTTTTTTTTTCATTTTAAATTGATCTTCAACTTATAAGCTGCGCCAAATTTAGCTTACACGTACGGTCGCCAAAATGACCTTAAACTCCTGGGGGCGCTGAATTGAAGGCAAGGGGGCGTCAAATCGATTTTAAAATTAGGGGTGCCAAATTGAGCTTACACGGATAGGGCGCCCAAATGACTAAGGGGCGCCGCATTTACCTGAAACTAAGGGGGCAACAAATTGGTCTTTAAAATATGGTCTCTATCTTGATTGAGCAAAATTTCAAAATTCATGCATCCGGGTCCGTATAATACATAGCAAAATTATCGCTCGCGCTTCGCGCTCGCCTAATTTTTTTCCCAATGAATTATTACATTGTGTTCCTGAGGAACGCATGAAATGTCCTGTTTTCTAATCATTCGAATACATCAAAATTTATGTTCGCGCTTGCCTGTGTTTTTCCTCTTACCAGAATTTACATTATGGGATTCTAACCAACAAAACGTTTCAATTTATTTGATTTCACGTTACATTTATTTTTGCATTTCAAATCTTAGGGGGCGCCGAATTGACCTGAAGTTAAGACGGTGCCAAATTGATCCTAAACGTAGGGGCGTCAAATTGACCTGAGACTTAGGGATGCCAAATTTATCTTAAACTTCAAATTTATCCTGAACTAATGGAGGTGTGCCGAATTAACCTGAAACTAAGGGGCAACAACTTGTTATTTGAAATATGGTCTCTAAAATTTTGAATTTACTCCTGCTTTGTATATATATAGCAAAATTTTGGCTCTTGCTACGCGCTCGCATCATTTTTTTTTCCAATGAGTTATTACATTGTGTTCCTGAGGAACGCATACATTGTCACCCAGGGACACCAAATTAACCTAAATCATGCATGTATGGCGCCAATTCAATCAAATATTTAGGGGGTGCCAAATGATCTTAAACTTAGAGAGGGAAGCAGAATTATAGAAACAGATATAGATAGATAGATATCAAATTACTGGGCAACATATCGGTATTTATGGGGGCCAAATTGATCTTCCTAAACTTCTGGTCTCTATTATATTACATAGAGCAAAATTTTCGCTCGCGCTTTGCGCTCGCACAAGTTTCCAAGGAGTTATTACATTGTGTGCCTAAGGAATGCATAAAATGTCACGTTTTTAGATCATTTCGACAGATCAAATTTCGGCTCGCGCTTCACGCTCGCCTATTTTTTCTTTTTTTTTATTGAAAGCAGATTATGAGGATTCTGAACGACGAAACATCAATTTACATTTGTTAGATTTCACATTACTTGATGGACAAATTTCACATGATTTTATATGGCTTGCTATCAAATCGTTTTGATGGACAAATTACAGCTCCCGATTATATGATATTCTGATGAAGAGCTAAACAAAATTGAAACACCTATGATTGCTTAGAATTCTTTGCTTTCTGATCGTAAAGTAGAGAGAGAGAGAAAAACACAAAACAAAATCCGATCGCGCTTCGCGCTCGTATTTATAATTATTAGTATTTTCATCTATAGTGGTAATACCTCATATTAGGCCTATGTTTGCCTAGCGTGGGGGCGCCATACTTTGAAAAGTACACAGGGGCGCCAAAATCACTTCGGGCCCCCCGGGGTGCGAAATCTTGGATACGCGCCTGTTTGTTGTAAGTCATTTTTTATTTTAATTTGTGCAAAAAAGGATTTGAACAATTAGAAAATTGATACATTTGTAGCAAATAAATTAGCATTTCATTAGACGATTTCCTTGTCTGAATCATCATTTTATTCGACTATTTTTATTTTTGCTCCATGAACTCGCCATCAGTTCCCTTGGAGCAAAATAAAGTTTCTGATTGTGCATGTATATTACTGTTCCCTTTAATAAACACAACACAAAAAGAAAGTTCCTCCTATTTCAGATATCAATAATTTTTTAACCAGGAGGAATTTAAATAATCTAATTATATGGGAACGAATTTTAGGAAAAAATCATAAAGTCATGCTTCAGTGAGCAGTGGTTGAATGCAAAAATATCATTTTTTGAAGTTCGCAAGGCTAAAATGGCAACTTTGATTCAATGATAACGGACCCATTTTCAGATCTTAAACATTTGCGTCAAATTTCACGGTTGAGTGAGCATGCAGAAAAACATTGCCAAAACTGCCAAGTTTACTCCTTTGCCATGGTATATTCGATCAAATATGATGGAATTCCTGTTGTGGAAGTGTATCCAACCAATATCCATTCATTCACGGTTGAATGAACCCATCAAACAACCAAAAAATAGGCCATTCCCTCATATTTGATCGATTTTACCATGGCAAAGAAGCAAAAATCACAGTTTGGGCAATTTTTGCTACATGCTCAGTCAACCGTAAAATTTGACGAAAATTTCGTTCCCGTACATTGGGAAGCTCGTTTTGCATACATTCTGACGTGTCAAATGTTTAATATCTGAAAATGGGTCCGTTATCATTGAATAAAAGTTGCCATATTAGGCTTGCGAACTTCAAAAAATGACATTTTTGCATTCAACCATTGCTCACTGAAGCATGACTTGATGATTTTTTCCTAAAATTCGCTTCCATTGTGGCTAATTAAATTCCCTACATGGACATATAACTAGATTTTTAAAATTTCTCCTGGTTAAAAAATTATTGATATCTGAAATAGGGGGAACTTTCTTTTTGTATTGTATTTAGATAAGGGAGGCCACTATGTAATCCCGTGAGATTTTCTTGCCAAAATTTATTTTATGAGCTAAGTTTGTCAATTCATGCAATTATTTGGGGGGTGCCGAATAAAAAAAACATCTTTGGTTTCAACTTTTTTCAACTTCGTCTTATGCGGCCATTTTGAATTTCAAATGGCCTCAATAGGATTACGTGTGTTGATGTGTGACTCAGTGTTTTTCAATCATCATTGTTAAGTTGATAATTTCGTCTTCAATTATATGAGAGAAATAAATTTCCAAAATAGATAAGCTGTGAATAAGGCCCCTCAAAAATATCTACACCCTTTGGCTTTGGGGAAGTTCCTTCCATAATCGGTTTGCTACACTGAAGTTACTGAAAATTTACCATATGTTGTTTTATACAGTAGATTATGAAAATGGTAATTTTTCCAACTTCTATCTGCTATGAAATAAATAACAAGCCACAAAGGGAAAAGGCCAATTATAAATAGGATAGGGTATGTTTATTGACCTGTTCTAATCCAAAATATATTCGGCCAAAAAAAATGAACAAATATTCTACATGAACATTGATCAATATAGTCTAACCTTCAACAGAGCACACTACACCAGCGTCTTCACCATAACACTGATTAACCCCAAATCCACGGTGCCAGCATTCAGCCAAGTTGTCTTCCATTCCACCACAGTAAATATTACTAAGGATGATGTCCCCAGAGCCTTCACCATATGCAGCATTGGATGATGCGCTCAACGCTACTGGGAACCCGAGCATTCTGCACACAACCCTTGCATTGTTCACATCCCATCCGCTATCGCAGATTGTTCCCCAAGATCCATTATAGAACACTTCCACTCTTCCTTCCTGAGGGGTTTGTCCACCAAATAAACGAACCTGCAGTTCTAGAATGAAAAACGCCATTTTGGTGGAATGGATCAACCGAACTAATTTAAGGCATCAGTCGGGAGATGATGATGGGCACCGTTTGATCAGTTAAAAACAGCTTCCGGGCGGCGCCTGCTTTTTTTTTTTTATTATTTATTTTTTATTTTTTATTTTAAATAATACTAATTATAATAGTAATAATAATAATGATAATAGTGTCAACTTCTAGAGCGCACACACCGTCCAAGGACGCTCATGGCGCTAGCTCAGCAACAGTTCTCTTGAAAGCATATGTAATATTGTATCAGATATATAGAAATAGAATTTACATAGCTCTTTACCCTTCCTAATCATTTATCCCTTTTTGCACTTCTTCTATTGGTTTTTTTACAAATCAGGCGCTGATTGGCCATTGCACTTTACTACCTGCTTAATTCTTCGCGATGCCAAAATTCAAGCATCCGTTCTTTTTTAACTTGCCGGTGTGGTAGCGGATCCTGTGCATTTCCGCAGATAGTGACGACCAGACGATACCTGCGCGCAGATATCGGCGTGCGCCGCGGATTTTGACTTGAAGAGAGCCAAATCTGCGGTAGCTTATACCGCAGATCTTGTCCGTCAGCGGATTTGGTTTGCTGGCTGAAAGTGAAGGACCATATCTGCGATTTTCGCGGATATTGTCCGCTTTTAAATTTTCTTCCATAATTTTTCCTCTCTCACTCTCGCTCTCTCCCTCTCTGTCGATCAGCATTTTTTTTTTTACTCTCTCTCTCTCTCTCTCTCTCTCCATCGGTCTCCCTCTTTTCTCCCTTCCCCTTATTCTATGTCCTTCTTGGTCCCTCAGCAAGGGACAATATCTGCTGTTCCCCGCGGATGTTGTCCGCTTGACCATTTTCTTGGTTATTTTTTCTCTCTCTCTCTCTCTCTGTCAGCATTTTCTTTTTATTTCTCCCTCTCTCTATTTTTGTCCCTCATCGAAGTGAAGGACCATATCTGCTGTTCACGCGGATCTTGTCCACTGGACCATTTTCCCCTCTCTCTCCATCTCTCTCTTTATCTCTCACTCTCTGTCAACATGTTCTTGTCTTCTCTTTATCACTCTCTCTTGATCGGTCTCCCTCTTTTCTCCCTTCCCCTTATTCTCTCTCCTTCTTGTTCCCTTAGGGAAGGACCATAGATGCGGAGATCGCGGATATTGCCGTTTTAAAATTTTCTTCGGTTTTTTTTATCACTCTCTCTGTCAGCATTTTTCTTTCGTTTTTACTCTCTTTATATTTCTCTTTCTCTCTCTCTCTAGATCGGTCTCCCTCTTTCATCCTTCCTTTTACTCTCTCCATCTTGGTCCCTCAGCAAGGGACCATTTCTGCTGTTCCCCGCGGATATCGTCAGCTGGACTATTTTCTTGTTTTTTTTTTTTGTTGTTTTTTCTCTCTCTCTCTCTCT
>CALNVZ010000649.1:31504683-31522567 GCA_940671915.1 Paracentrotus lividus | reverse complement strand
TTCTGGTCGTTAGTGCACTGTAGTGGAACTGTGCGTGTTTGGTATAAAATAACACTGTCCTTTTTGATTGTTCACGTTTTCATATGAACACGATTGTCCTGAATCAGAATCTTTATTTCACATAGATTGATGTTCCAAACGATTATTGATATAAATAGTGATCTTGTCACCTCTTGCGAAGACGCCGTCCACATGCGATATGCATGTGATATGCGGAAATATCGACCCATCGAGTAAAGATTCTATTGTGATAATGTTCAAAGTGACAGGATTTTTTCTTAACCAATCGAAATGAATGTACCATCTTTGGAAAGCTGAGAATTCAAGCTTTTAAAAACTGCTTGAACAGTAAGCTGTAATATAATTATGCGTTATCCAGGAAGATGATTATGCGGCACATGAGCTATTTTGAGAGCAAGATTGGCCATATTGTACAGGAATTTGATCTGACTAGGATTTCGAATTGACACAAGTGACAGGACTTTTTCCCCCTTTGCAATAAGTTATTCCTATTTTTGAAAAAAAAATCAGACTCTTAGCGTACTTATTTAAGTTGATCATTTCTCTGAAAAGGTAGTTGCTCGCCATAATCAAGAAATCAAAGTGAAAAAAACTGTGCAAAATACAAAATGCCTATGGCCGCGTTCGCTTTGCGTAGAATGATAGCGCCCTCTACCTCTTAAGTTTACAACTATAATTGATATGAATAGATAATAAATAAATGAATAAATAAATAAATTAAAATAAATAAATTAATTAATTGATTATTTAAAAAATAAATAAATAAATAAATGGACATAAGAGATAAGAAAAGAAAGAGGGAAGTGAACCCCATCCCACCTTTATGGCAGAAATTTTATTCAGATTCTTGAATAAGAATACAAGAAAAGTAGCTTGAAACATGATGGTTTCAGTGGCTTAAGCAGCTAAGTAAAACAAATTCGCTCGCGCTTCACGCTCGCCTATACCTTTTATTTTACAAGGTTAGATGTGCCTAAACCCCTTGTTTTCAGGGGGCCGTAAATGTACAAAATGTTCATTAGCTAGTCTTTGAATAATAACAAGACAGTGCTTAAATAAATTTATATATTTCATTTTCGTAGCCGCTGAAAAAGTCTGATGGTCGTGTAATCTATTTTTGTTTTTTACATGCCTACATGTAAAAATTAAAAAAAAAAAAACAAAAAAAAAACAGAGGGGCTGCAGCCCGCTCTTCGTCCATGATTTTCAGAAAAGATAACAATACAAAGTGAAATTATTATTTCTTTTTTTTTCAGGCTCGGCTTCGCACCCTCATTTCATTTTTCTTTCACCAGTCTCCCCCATTGTATGCAATCTTTACATGGAACAATTTGAACAACTAGCGATTCATTCCGCTCCACATCCACCAGTGTGGTGGTATCGCTATGTTGACGACACCTACACTAAACTGAAGAAGGAACACTCTCTAGGATTTACTGCTCATCTTAATTCCGTTGATCCTGATATTAAGTTCACCACTGAGGAAGAGCAGGACAAATCACTCGCATTTCTGGATACTTTGACCATCATCCAAGCTGACGGTTCACTCAAGGTCAAGGTCTTTCGCAAAGCCACGCATACATACCAATACTTGAACTTTCAATCTAATCATCCACTAGAACATAAGTTGGGTGTGATCCACACTTTGTTCCATCGAGCGGAAACCTAGTCACGGAACAAGGCCATCGACGAAGAAGAAAAGAACTGTCTCCAAGGCTCTCCGAAGTGTGGATATCCAAAGTGGGCCATTGATAGAGTTCGCAACCCAAAGGACAAGGATAAGTCTTCAGATAGACGTCATCCACGTCGAAAGGACTAGTTGTTTACCTTACTCAAGGGTCTATCTGAAGCTTTGAAACGGAACTTTCGTCAACATGGATTTAGAGTATGCTCAAACCTACTAGAACTTTGAACAATTCCTTGTAGCTCCTAAGGACAAGACTGAAAAGAAGAACCTTACTGTGTAATATATAGGATTCCCTGCCAAGGAAAAACTTCAAGTGGTGTTTGTAAAAGAATCCTACATAGGGGAAAACAAGAACGTTCCCGAAGACTAATTTTTGGAACATCGTCGCCCCAGCTCTGTCTCGTCGGAAGTCTCGCAGCACATACCACATTGAGTTCGCCGGAACAATACTGGATCTTGACAAGGTTGAGGTCTTAGACAGGGAGGACAGATGGTTTGAGAGAGGAGTGAAGGAAGCCATCTACCATAAGGGCGCACCAACCATCGCTAAATCGTGACGGGGGCCGATACAAACTTCCCAGAGTTTATGACCGATTCTTCGCCGCTACGTCACTTTCGGGCAGTGGTGATCAGACGGGTCAATTTCCTGAAGAAGACTGAAGTGTTCAGTCGAAATTTGGAGGTGAATATATTTTGCCTTTTTTCAATTTGCATTTGGCTCAAAAGTTAAAATTTTGTGATTTATCACCAATGCAGTTTAACTTTCATTCGATTCATTTTTCTTGTTTTAAATGGAGGTGACCCCCCCCAAGAAAAAAAATGATAATAATAAAATAAATAAATAAATAAATAATAATAATAATAATAATAAATAAAAATAAAAAATAAAAAAATGAGGTAAAAGTTGTGCAAAATAACCCCCTTCATGTCATTATTTGTTATTATCATTAAGAATCCTGCTCGCACTATTCCCTCGCAAGGTCCATCAGTCCCGTTAGAAAGGTCCTCAAATGATCATCAATGCCTAAATTTTTGTAGGTCATCTTTTGTGCTTTTTTCTGCTCGCGCTTCGCGCTCGAAAATTCGGGGAGTGAACATCAGCTTTTTTAAGATTTAGAAGAAAAACATATATTTAAGAGCCTAAATGTGCGTAAAATCTACCAGATTCAGGTGATAGAAAATTTTCTGCTAGCGCTTCGAGCTCGCAAGGTCAACCAATTCTGTTAGAAAGGCCCTTTCAGTGACCTTTGATTTCCCATTTTTGTGTGATTTTTTGTCCGCTCGGATCTTTAGGGAGTGTTTATCATGTTAGATATAAAAGGGAAAAAAAATTTAAGAGGCAAAATGTGCATAAAATTTGCCCTATTCAGATCATTATAAAGCAAAATTGCCGGCTCGCGCTCAATAAGGCCCTTTCACTCATCCTTGGTGACCAAATTACAGGTCATTTTGTGAAAAAATTTCCGCTCACGCTTCGCGCTCGCATCTTTGGAAAGTGGTCATCATGTAAGAATATAAAAGGAAAAACAGAAATGTAAATGGCAAAATGTGCGTAAAATTTACCACATTCAGATCTTTCAAAGGCAAAATTTTCGGCTTGACCTTTTTGACCTACGCGCTCACAGATCGGTCCTCTTTTCAAATTTCTTACGGGCCTGATGTATTAGGTTTGAGTTTAAGCGTGTATGGCGGGAAAGGAGCCTGACTTCCACTCAAATCAGATCAGTTAATTTTACTCAATTCATTTCTAAAATGTACAAGGTTAATTGTACGTATATTTTTACAAGTCATGTTAGCATTACTTATAATAACCATACACATTGTACAAAACGAAATTATTTATTAGAAATATAAAAAAAAAAAAAAAAAACAGATTGGCTTGTAAATACAGTGCGTCCCCAAAATAACTATACACTTTTTGAATAGCTACCAAATAGAAAAATATATGAATCTTGGGGGAAGATTTATATGTATATAAGGCTCATATCCTCACCTATCATTATGACACAAAAAGGACATAAAAATTAGCCTGCGCAGGATTTCACTATTCATTTTGCACCTGGTTATGGAACGCCATGAAGGAGTCAAAATTAATGATGGAATTGATCGGCCAACAAAGACAAAAATAAATTGAAGTCAAAGCATAAATCAATGATATGAAAACAAATGGCGAAACATAACATTTTTGCATAATATTCATAGGCTTCGGAAGATTTTCAGGATTGGGGGGGGGGGGGGGGGGTCAATTTTTCACCAACTATTTTTTATTTTATTTTTTTAATTACCCCCCCCCCCCAACTTACGTTTACTGAGTTTTTGAAAATGCCGAAGTCTTCTTTCATTTTTTTGTAATAAAAAAAAAGAAATACTATTCCCACTTTAAGAGGGTTATTATTAAATTCTAAAAAAAATCTCTTGATCTCTTGGATGTGTTGAAAATTTGTGATATATCAACCTAAAAACAATGCGTTTGTGTGCCAAAACATAAAAAAGATGCTTATTTCATCAAACGATGCAAGCGCGAAGCGCGAGCCGATTTTTTTCAACCCGCTATGTTTACAAAGAAGATATCTATCTCAATAAACAATGCGAGCGCGAAGCGCGAGCTGAAAATTTTTTATATATCAACCTGAAAGCAGTGCATTTTTAGCGTTTTTTTGCTATCCTTATAAAGAAGATATTTATTTCGTTTAATAATGCGAGCGCGAAGCGCGAGCTAAAACTATTTTAAAATAAATCAACCTGAGAACAATGCATTTTAAGCGTTCGCTATGTTTATAAAAGAAGATATCTATCTTATTAAACAATGCGAGCGCGAAGCGCGAGCTGAAAAATTTTAAGATTGCAACCTGAAATGTGTGCATTTAATTATTTTTTCCCCATGTTACAAAGAAGATATTATCTCATTAAAAAATGCGAACGCGAAGCGCGAGCTGAAAATTGTTTATATAGCAACCTGAAAAGCATTCTAAGCGCTTCTTGTGATATGGTTATAAAGGAGGTATTTATCACGTTAAACAATACGAGCGCGAAGCGCGAGCTGAAAATTTTGAATATATCAACCTGAAAACAGTGCATTTTAAGCGTTTTTCGCTATGTTTACAAAAAAAATATTTATCTCATTAAACAATGCGAGTGCGAAGGGTGAGCTGAAATTTTTTGATATAGCAACCTTAAAATTGTGCATTCTAAGCGGTTCTTGTGCTATGCTTATACAGAAGATATTTATCTCATTTAATAATGCTAGCGCGAAGCGCGAGCTGAAAATTTTGAATATATCAACCTGAAAACAGTGCATTTAAATATTTTTTGATATAGCAACCTTAAAAGTGTGCATTCTAAGCGGTTCTTGTGCTATGCTTATACAGAAGATATTATATCATTAAACAATGCGAGCGCTAAGAGCGAGCTGAAAATTTTTGATATAGCAACCTGAAAAGTGTACATTCTAAGCGCTTCTTGTGATATGGTTATAAAAAAAGATATTTATCTCATTATACAATGCGAGTGCGAAGCGCGAGCTGGAAATTTTGTCAATAGAAACCTGAAATATAAACTTTTTATCCTAAAAGACTGGTGGGGAGCCCAATGATATCCTCAGTAAGATTATGTGAGGGGCTTAATGATGTCCAAGTCCCCTTCACAAATAAAAACAAAAGAATAATGATACAAATCTCCTGAGTCAAATAACTTTTTATTTTAGGGTGATCGCCGATACATGTATGGCATCAAAAATATTAGGGGGGGGGGCTCAACGATATCTCAGCCCCCAAATATTTTTTTTGCCCCATATGAAAACGTGAACAATCAAAAAGGACAGTGTTATTTTATACCAAACACGCACAGTTCCACTACAGTGCACTAACGACCAGAAAGAGAGAGATCCTCTTGTACATCAGTCACATTGAGTAAAGAATCTTTCTTGTTTGCGTGGAATATTAACATGAATGTCGAACATGGCTTTATGCGCGTCCAGGCTATTCTGGTTATGGCCTGCCAACTTGAAATAAACATATGGTGTCTCATGATCAGTTTAACGTCCTAAAAACTATACTTGCAGCAATGCATTGATTTATATGGTTCCTCAAGGTTTAAAAGATTTATAAGAAGTTTTGGCACTAAAAGTGAAATACTAGAACAAAGAAGAATTAACCTTAGAATCCATTTTTTTTCCAAGCCCAATATTTATATACGCGGCATACATTTGGAAGGAGCGAGAATTACAATTACAGTGTATATTAAAGATGACAAATTGAACATGTGTATGAG
This sequence comes from Paracentrotus lividus, assembly GCA_940671915.1. NCBI lineage: Eukaryota > Metazoa > Echinodermata > Echinoidea > Camarodonta > Echinidae > Paracentrotus > Paracentrotus lividus. The sequence goes on along the minus strand of CALNVZ010000649.1, from coordinate 31,516,590 downwards.
AATAAAATCAGGACAACTGAGTCACAAGGTGCGTTGGGTAATGGGTCAAAGAAGATAATCATTTTAAATGCGAGTCACATGTTTTCTTCTTCAAAACCAATTTGCCGTGGGGTGTGTCGGGCAAATGAACCCACCGCTTTCGTAACGGGATTCGCAATCGTTAATTATAGTTCAATATGCATAAATATTTTAAAGACACGTGACACCAATCCAACTAATCACAGGCGGTATTATACTACATATTTTTTTATTGTTCAATATTTCTCAATTCTCTATGAAATTTACAAACGAAGCTCCACTGCCCAAATTTGCATATTTTCAGTATACCTCCCCCCCCCCTATGAACAATGATGTAGCTTTAATGTTGCATGATTCGTAAGACCCAATTCATAACTCGTACCTAGTCTGTTATTAGTTTCATTAATTTCGAAGCATCCAGTTATGTTTATTGGTTTTTTCGAATATGAGACATACGCTCGTATGACCGATTTATCTAATGTGGTTAATTCATTTAAACATCAAAAAGTCGACCTTTCTCCTAGACGCTACGATTTCAAATCAAATCATACCGACTAATAATAGAGGTTTTATTTCTCATTACATAAATTAGCTTCTCTATATGCTGTTGAATGCAACCTTGATCGCTTTTTTACATTTAAGACTGTTTGTTACGGGTGCCTTTCGGCTCGCTATGTTTTAGACGCGCACATTATCATTATCATAACCGCTCTGTTACTGACTTGCCTTTTCAGTTAGCTTTAACGGGGTGTTCACCATTCATTTAGCCTTTAGTAGGTCATACGGTAATACCCGCTCCCTTTACTTTATATCTAATCAATTCAAATCATTAGCTATGATGTTTTCTCGTTTTGAGAGTGGACTTTAATTTAACTTAATGATCTAGACGAAAAAGAAACGAATAACGCGGAAGCACAGTTATGTGGCGAAACATACCAACGACAGTATACATGACTACACATTCACTATATTAAATCACTTGGATAATAATGTCTAAAATAATGCCTTAATTAAAAATTCGCTTTAGCGATTTATGTGATGGGAAATGAATTGATGGAATATGATACATGATTCAATTGGCCCATTAGATTTCGAACGAGACAACTCCAAAAGGATGGAAAAAAAGAGCGAACAAAACATAATACTGACTGGTCAAACGCATGGTAAACGAATTTCATTAACATCATACATGAACAATACAATGGTTCAATGGGTGGGACTGTATATCAAATTAGCTTCGAAATTGGCATGATTGCAAAAGGCTGGGGGATGGAAGGAATGTATAGAGTCAGTCAGATTCGACTTTCTGTCCAGTTTCGTTATGGAAGGAACAATGGTCATGGGATTAATTGGACGCAGGAGATGATCCTTTCTTGAAAAACGAACTCTATCTGTTGAATCCGTCCTCGACAAAATTGATACACGCATGGTTTTGTTTTTGATGGCCCATAATCTACAAAGAGAAAATTTCATGTGTTGGGATCTGTCTTTGGCCATATACACGTTTTGATGCTAGAAACCTTTTGAACACTAGTGCACTTTCACTTCTTATTTGCGTTTCTTTGGACATGCTAAAATTTTTATCTTGTTGATTTACGTCCGCTATCCATCCTGTAGAAACTCGTTTGGTTTGAAAAAAAGAGCAAATGTTTCAAGTTCGGTTGTTATATCTTTGGACAATTAACTCCGATTGATTCAAGTTTAACGGCTACCTAACCTATGAAACAAAAATGGATATGAACGAATATCCATATTGCTCCAAAAGTTGTCAAATAGTGCATGATTTTCTTTTGCGATATGGTTTTGATTCCTTTTTTTACTCAATGGACATCACAGAACTCTCTAGAATCCTTGAGCGCTGCAGTTCTTTTTACTCATGCTAACCTACCGCCGCCAGTCAAAAGGGTAAAACCAGACCTTACCAAAGTTCTACATGCCGCGAATGCAAAGCTAGTGGTCGGTTTGGAATTTCGGTTTGAAATGGGCAGTGTGACGAACTGTCAAACATGCATTTGGCTAAATTTGCTAAATTTGGAAACGGCAACTGATCGCTGAGGTCGCGTATTTATTTTGAATCATCTCGTTTTGCTACCACCTGTTTTGTAATTTTGATTGGGAATTTATTGATATTTGAATTAAAGGTCTTCTTGTGGCTTCTCAGCTCCTTCGTGGATCTGGCCTACTTCATGACCCCAAAGATATTACCTTTACATTGTTATGGACAGATTTAACCTCCCCTTTATCGGAGTATTGTCCTCTACTGTTTTTTTAATGTTTTTTTTTTTTTTTAGCATTTAGCGTCTCTTTTCTTTCTTTTTTTTTCTTTTCTTTTTTTTTTGGGGGGGGGTGTTTGTTTGGTTTGGTTTTATTTGTTTTTGTTTTTTAATTGTTGATATGTTGATATTGCTACATATTACTAGGCTAAGTACTCCAGCTAAGTATTTGGTAAGTGGTTGTTTGGATAGGTAGAACTATTAATAAACCTTTGATAATATATTGCGTAGATATAATCCTCATCCTCTTGTTCCCAACGCCCCTTTATTCATGGCACCCCTCCGGCTCCATCACTCTCCCGACAGTTCGGCGGGAACAACAGAAGGCGTGGATAGTCGTCGGAACAGGTTTACCAGGCTATTGCTCGAGAATTGCTTGCGCGATTACTAATAGCTCCCTAGGAACCGCAAGCGGTAGGCATTCAAACCATCCATTAGCTCTGGCAAATTGGTTCTACATTTCCCCCGCCCGGGAACCACTGGGGAACCTGTGGGGAACCCGCCAACTCGATGTTTGGACGTCGTTTAGGGACGGCGTCCAAAATCGATTTTGTTTGGTATTTCCGCTCCCAAATCAAACGCTACTTCATCACTGAAGATAGGGAGTCCGTGACGTGAACTTGGACACTTGAAAAGAAAGAAGGAAACGGTGAAATGTGAGTGAGAAGTTGGGATTTAAGGTTTGTGCTGTTTACGGGGTTTGAATGATTATTTGGGCACATAATGTCACGGTGACCACTGGACTCTAGCATGCTATTTTGTTACCGTAGTATACGGGTGTCACCCTCAATTTTTATAAAGAGGAATATGTTAATTTCAATTCTCAGACTTCCGAAGCCATAGTGGCATAATGTATTAATCTGTCATGCATGACGAAATAATAATGGGAGAATATCGAACTGTTTCCACACAGTTACTCAACAGTATACAAGACTGCACAGTCATACAGACAAAGTATTAATGCCGAAAAATTGTTAAGGCAAACTTGTCATTCCAACATCATTCGCATGTAAAATGCGAAAAAAGCTGGTAGAATCCTAAATATACCACAAGCTCTGAACTTACGTTCAAATACACATTCCATCACACAACAATAACAATAGTATTTTCAACCGATTTGGGCCGAAAAATGCCTATCCAAATATTTTTGATCAAAGCTCACTTCGATTTTCGCCAAAACGTCTGTAAAAGTCGGCGGTAATATGCAAAAACATTTGTAAGTACAATCGCTAGCGTTACGCGAGGGATTTTCCTTCTGTCTACTGTTTTTCTTTAAGGACATCCCCTATATCCTCAGTTGTTCATTCTACTTTCTTTTTAATATTGAATTTGTAATATAGGCAAAGCGACATGACTTTACACCGATGGAGCCACGGGGTGTTTGGTGCAGCGGTTTGCCTCTCGCATAGGGGTGTCGTCCATCCCATATATGGAGGCATAAGCCGTAGAATAAATATATGATTGTGAGAAGTTCGATTTTTTTTTAATTATTCATTATAGTATTATTTATTTATTTATTTATTTATTTATTTATTTACTTTATTTATTATTAATTATTATTTTTTTGGGGGGGGAGGGGATATGTCCGGCAGCGCCTAGATCTGAGAGCCTAATTTGACACTGGACGAACGTGAGTTAAAGGCATATGGTCGTTGAGTTGCGACGCAGGAAAACGCTATACTGGAGCTAATTCTCTCGCGCACGGTACGGTATGCGAAATTCGCAAGCTAAAATTGCACCGGTATAACATGTGGGAAGCGAACATTAAATTAATTGTGTTCTACAACGACGTCTAGTATCAACTCCACGCACCCCTGCAGAACAGAAAAAACTTTTGTCATTCGACAACAACAAATTCGTCATGTTTGACGAATAAAAATCTAAAGTATTTTCTCTCTTTTAATCAATTCTGTACACTATTTACGGAACATTACCACCCAATCAGTGTGAATCCAACTTTGGTCCATCTTATGAGTCTTCGCATTCAATGAATAGGAAATCTTGATACGAAGTGGAAGACGCTGCCCCATTTTCCTCGAAAGCAATCTCTCAATGGTCAGACTCTTCAACAACAGAGTGGCGTTAAGTGTTTGTCTCTTTCAAAAGAAAGTTCCCAAAGAGTTTTTGAGGTCAATGATTATTCCGCATGTAAAGCAGAAAAGGGCTACAATAAGTGCTTATGTTTTGTCATGGTCATAAGAACTATATGATATTGCATGTTTATGCAAGAGCGTGTCCTAGCATTCTGAGTCGAGAACTTGTCAATCAGACGTTACTTGCTCCTGAAGTAAAGTGGCAACCGTGCGTCCGAGCTCACGGATTGTTTCTGCGGAGTTCAACGGCAGGACTAGACGCATGTACTTGTTCGATCGAACGCACGACCGTTTTTGTCGCATGCGGTTTACTTGCGTTTTTAGTTCCAAACGTATATTCCTCTTCAAGACAAGTACATGTAATAAAGTAAATGATAATTGACAAGACGGGGGCAGAATAGGATGCATTGTGAGTAAACCGTACACCCTATATCTTGTATAGGCTGGTTGTGAAGATTATGAATGCTAATAGTCCTACCCCATTGCTATTCCGTCACGGGGGCGGACAAACACGCTTTTATGTTCGCTATTCAAAATTGATATTGAATTTAATTCAAACAATCATTATTTTGCGTATACACTGTAAAAAGAAAACACTGTTGATGACGGCACGAATCGGCAACATTTTCGCATACGCATTATTATTTGATCTCGGCACTCAAAAGTCCCCCCGCACTGCTTTTGAACTCTGAGCAATAACCTATATACCGTCGACAACGTAAAAACACAAGTGCTGTGGGGCAATGCTCATCTGGATAATGGTGTTAAATCAGGTTTTAGTTTGGCAGCCTACTTGGTCTACAGTCTATCACCTGGATGTAATTATGTGTAATTTTATCTTTGTACACATATTGTGCTACTTCATTCTTCGCGAAAGGGTTGCAGAGACCCACAATCGAAAGTTCACGGTCGGGCCCTTGAACTCAGGAAACTTTGGCCTGAAGGAGGCCGAAGCAATTCCTCCTCGCAATGATCTTCCACCCACTCTCTCTCTCTTCTTGAAGATGAGATTGATTCGGCGATTGGTGTGAAAGCCCTGTAAACATAGGATACGATTTAAGTCGCTTACTTCAAAGGGAGTTCACAGACCCGATGCCTCTGCCGTAACTCGTCGGGGACAAAATAATGGAGACAGGGATCAAGAGGGTTCATGATTGGTTGGTGGATGTCAAGTTAGAGAGGGAGAGAAAGGGGACAAGTCTGTCTCAGATATATGGGGGGATCTGAGGGGGTAACAGTAGAAATTAAATAAATATTCTTTTAGATATAAGGAGCGACTTTGCACTCTATATTGAGAGTGAAGGAACTTTCGAGTGGTATAAGCACTCGATTTGAGTTAGTTTGAGTCTGCCGACTCAGCAAGGATGACGAGCGAGCAAAATTGACTGATGCTTGACACAATAGTTTATCAGTTTTTAATTCAACTCATTCACTTTTGCCTCGTGTAGCAGTAAAAGCCTACATCGTCAACGGATCCGTTGTGCGTGTAGCTTCATTTAAATTTAAGAATGGAGTTATAAACCAAGGACCCGGTTCGAATCTCGATGGTGACATTAACTTTGTCCTAACTGTGATCCTTTTTTTTTACTCGAAAGGGGTTATCCTCATTTAAAATCTTGATTAGACTTGAATTCCAACCTTTTCCCCTTTTTTTTCCTTTACTTTTTATTACATTTAAGCAAAAAATAGGGAGAATTATTTTAGGGGGAGCGGGAGGCAGTCTAACCTTGCTTTTGTCAACAGCACTAAAAATATAGGATTTTAAATGGATAGGACGACGACTACAGGTACAATCATGTAAATGTTAAGATCGAGTAAGTGAGAAGATGAGTCGAGAACAAGATGAGCAATAGAAAGAGAAAGGAAGATTATTGAAACAAGGCAAAGAGGAGGGAGAGAGAAAGGGGTGAGAGAGAGAAGAAAGAGAAAGAGCATCATGAATTTCCGTGTCCCTGTTTGACCTGATTCTCGAGCCGCGCTCATCTTCAGTCACCGCTTGACCGCCTCCTCGCACATTCCAACCACTTACATCACTACCAATCGCGCATCTTTTGACCCAAGGGGGCGTCAAATTGACAGTCCATTATCTTTCACCTTGGATCGTCGCTAATTAATCCCTCTCACGTGTCGATATCTGACGATGTAGGTTTTCTCCTGGCAAGTTGCACGGGAGGGATGCCTTCACGGTTAAACCTTCAAACTGTTCCAATTCCACAGGCCCCCCCCCCACACACACTCGAAAAAGGGGATTGGGAGGGTCTGATTTTCGGATCCGCCTCCCATTAAAGGGAAAAGAAGAGAAGAAAGTTGGCTGATGCACGAATTTGGTCATTACGGTCTGCAACTAATTTAATTCAATATTCTATCATTATGCAATAATTATATTTTCATTTAGGGTATGCCTACCTCGTTGATAATTCCCTATCGGTTCAAGTCGGTTATTAAGTGAACCCAGTCCTGTTCCAATCCACGAGCCTTTCCCATTTTCCTTTATGGGTCCTGTTTATCTTAGGCGTGTATTTTGATGTGCATGTATATGTTCAACTGGATATGATAATTCTCAGTTAGGCTACATGTTTCTCGCATGCAAAACTTCGGCATCCGAGTTATTTGGAAGTTCTTGGCAGAAGAAGTATTTCGTCCATGTTCAGCTGAAAATATATGGTGCTGATTTTCAGGACAACCAGTGCAGCATACCAGCACTACTGTAACCCATCTATTTAAATTATAAATTTTGGGGGTATTTTACCATTTAAAATGAGGAATAGGAATTACTTTCACTTACGGACCGCGATCCTCAGCATCCTAGCCCTCTTTCTGTCTTGTAGCCGCGCCATCGCCGGCAAGAGTTCGGTCCTGCTGTGTGTGGTTTCGTTTACTCCGGACAAGCTAACGATGTAAAAATCATCTTAAACACATCTCTCGTTGTTTAATAATTCAGTTTTGATGGAACAACAAAATTTTCCTTTCACTCTTGAGATGGTGATAATCATCCTTGAGTTTGCGGTTCTCTAATTCGTCCTCGATCCGTTTTATTTCTTCTGTATTTTTTATTATCTTACTTTTAAGAAGGATAAAGCAAGTGGGCCGCGCGTCTTATAAATTCTTGATAGTGATCCGAATCGATCGTAATTATATGTCAATCCCTTTCTGTACTGGAACAGAACTTACGATTTTTAAATAAGTGTAATTATTGCATAGAAGGCGTCCAATTTGCATTTCGTTTTGGCTGTTTCAGAAAATATTTTGAATGTGTCATTTTTAGACATGGCATATTGTCCAGCATGTTTTGTTATTTGTCGCTATATGTTTTTATACCTTTTCTGCCTGAAAATGATTGTATTGCACTTTAACAATCTTCGCATGAATTTGCTCCCCCCCCCATGATGGAAAATGCTTTCGAGTATAGCATGTCATTTTCAACAAGACAAATGTTAATCCGGCAGGACATCATTTTCTATAGACCTGGCTTGCCCTCATAATCGTTGTTCAATCCCACTGATAAAACTATGAAAAAAAGGTCTTTCTTCGAATTTGCGCGAACTATGAGTCTTCCCCATCATACTTACTTAGACTACTTACTTCCGTGAATATCTGCCCAACTCCCATAAAAGGGGTTCTAAACAAGGCAGGGTAAGGGTGCGCAGATGGTCGTAACGCGGAAATGAAGAGGCGGCGCTAATATTTGTTTGGTTAACGGTGTTTTTGGATGGCTTTTTTTGAAGTTCTCTTTGTCGAGAATTGACTTAAATTGCACTTGACAGTTTTGTTCCAATCTGTTATGGAACGCGGTATATAAATGAGAATTTGCTGCAATAAGGCCTTCCCAGTGCAAGGTCAATTATGAATGACCATCGCATAAGTGTAAGTGTACCATACCATACTATTGCTATCATGACTATCAGCACCGAATACTGATTGTTTTTTGGTAACAAATTTAGTAACATGTGGGACTGACTGAAGTGCACAGCTGTCCATCAACGCCCTCACCATTCGACACCCGAATGTTTTAGCTCATCGCACATAATTGGCTGCCATTCTCAGGCTTTTAGTAAATGGTTCTTTGACCATTTTTTTCGAACGTCTACCACCTTGACCGTCACGATATCTGCCATTTTTCGCTTATTCTTTCCTCCTGTTTTCTTCTCATTCTTTCTTTTTTCTTTGCGAGAGCTGATCGATCCTGCGGAAAACACAGAAAAATAATAAAGTATAGAGACTGGGCTAAACTTTTGGCGACAATTAAGCCAGCGACCAATAAGGGGGTATTATGTGTCTACAATACGCCAAAAAGAGAAAAAAAAATTTTTTTTTTTTTTTTTTTTTTTCAAATTTCTTGTTAAGGTTATGTAAGGTAAGTAATGATATCTGAAACTCATGTGAGATCATGATTATTTAAAGTATTAAAATCAAAGTTTAAAAAAGGGATTTGGGCTGAAATTAAGGGTTTAAAAATATGTCGATTAAAAAAAAAAAAAAAAAAACAATACCGACTAAATGTATTAGGAAATACTCTTTAAATGTTGGCGGCTTTAAGAAAACTATCGTATGAACATTTTAACTAAAATAAATGAATATATCATGTTTAAGCTGAAGAGTTTGTTTCTTTACTCTCATGTAGGTCACATGTCGGAACTTCAAGTTGGAAATCTTAACAATTTTAAATGAAAGTCAGGCCTCAAACAGCATATTAACGCTATTTCGCACAGATTACGGCGAATGTAGCCGAATACTGAATCAGAACACTTTTTTAAATGTTGGCGCTTTAAAAATTCGTATAGACACTTTAACTAAAAATGACATACATGAGGTAAAAGCTGAAGAGTTGTTCTTTACCTCACATAGGTCACATGTTGGAACTTCATGTGGGATGCTTACTTTTCAAATTGAAATTCAGGCTCCAAAAAGCATATAATAAGGCTATTACGCCCGATACGCAGCGTATGTAGCCGAATATGATCATAATACTTTTTTTAAATTTGGCGCTTTAAACTATCGTATAACTGTTAACTAATAATGAATTAATCATGAGGTAAAAGCTGAGAGTTGTTCTTTACTCTCATATAGGTCACATGTCGGAACTTCATGTTGGGATCTACTGTTTCAAATGAAATTAGGCCTCAACAGCAATAATAACGCTATTTACGCAACGCATTACGGAAATATACCGAAAATGATCATAATACATTTTTAAATGTTGGCGCTTTCAAAAAACTTAATCGTATGACTTTAACTAAATAATGACATACATCGAGGTAAAGCTGAAGGAGATGTTCTTTACTCTCATATAAGGTCACATGTCGGAAACTTCATGTTGGGATCTTACTGTTTGCAAATGAAAGTCAGGCCTAAACAGCAATATAACGCTATTTAGGCACCGCATTACGGCGAATGTACCCGAATATGATCAAACACTTTTAAATGTTGGCGCTTTAAAACTAATCGTATGACCTTTAACTAATAATGAAATAAATGAGGTAAAAGCTGAAGAGTTGTTTTTAATTCTTATATAGGTCACATGTCGGAACTTCTGTTTGGGATCTTATTGTTTCAAATGAAAGTCAGGCTCAACGCATAAAGCTATTGCAACATATTCAGGCGCTTCTAGAAAAAAGAAAAGAAGATAATTAATCCCATAGGCTAATATTGCATGGCTATATGCATATTAGCTCATTTGCTATTAGGCCATTTAAAGACAAAAGCACTATTTAAAAGATAAAACAATATCATAAATGAATTCGTGTAAAATACCTTAAAAGGTCGTTCATATCATATTTTCGGGGTTCTTTGAATTACGATTAGCCACACATATCCAATACACAAAATATGCTATAAACCCGTGTGCAGTAAGATGTCACTCCCTACTTCATTCTTGTTTGTGAATATGTACTTAGGGGAAGTAATGATTTTCGGCTTTTCAAAAAATATGCGTCTTAGCTGTTGAAATTACTTTTTTAAATGCTGGCATAGATAAAACTTTGTGTGATGTTATAAAGTACAGCTATGCTGGTTGAACCTTCAACCAAGAAATTAGAAGTCTCAAACCTCCTTGCTGACATTGAAAATGTGGACATTATGACAGGGGAAGAAGGAAAAGTACCCGAGAGCGAAATTAAAGTCTATTATTTTAGCTGGCTAAAACATGGAGGAAAAGAAGGGAAACAAACAGGAGGTAGTAAGTCTGCTGAGAGGGTCAACAAGATGGGTTCAATGCTTGTGCAAAAGCAGGAAGATGGGGTGAGAATAACATCGATCATTAGGCGTCAAGCTTAGAAAAATGGCCAGATCGTGGGTCCAATGTCATTGACCCCCAGGGGGAAAAATTTTCCGTTAAATTGTTGTTTCAGATAATAATTAATGTTAACTTATATATTATAAGTAAATAATCGTGGTCTCTAACATATAATTCAGTCAAATGATGAGTTATACTGCAATTTTGTATTTTCTATGTAAGGGGTGACAATACTTATTGCACACGTATAATTAGGTCATTATTCTAATTATGCAAATAAACAAAGGTGCCCAAGGTTGCCAAGGTGGCAACCAAAGCTGAATTTTCCTTAAATACCCATATAGAACACGAATCAACCAAAAAACCTTGTTACTTAAAGATTTTACGGTCTTGTACATGGGCCTATGGGACCATCTACTGGGACTTTTCTCTATTTCTGTGGAGCGTGCCGGGGGAGGGTTTGTAACTATTGGTCTACAACCTTTGGTCACTACTATTGGTCTACTTCATTTGGTCTACAGCCTTCGGTCCATGACCTTTTAGTCCACTAACCATTTGGTCCATTGACCAATAGGTTCTACTAATGCGTTTGGTCCACATCCATTGGTTACTAGGCGTTTGGTCTGGCTACGTTGTTTATCCAATTCGGATTCTACTAGGCGTTTGGTCCACATCAATGTGCTCCTAACTAAGGCGTTTGGTCCACATCCAATTGGGTCTACTAGGGCGTTTGTCCACACCAATTGGTCTACTAGGCGTTTGGTCACATCTAATTGTCTAATAGGTGTTTGTCCACATCCAATTGGTCTACTAGGCGTTTTGTGTCCACATAACAATTGGATGCATGTACTAAGCATAGGCTTGACGGGGGGGGGGGGGCTTGGGGCACACCCCCAAAAAAATATTGGGGGGGGCCTCAGATATCGTTGAGCCCCCCCCCCCATATTTTTGATGCCGTAACAGATATCGGCGATCGCATTAGGTATAATATATGACACAGATAATACTAAACCCCAATATTTTTCATCATTATTATTTTTTTTTTAGGGGGGAGGGGGGAGGGACGCAGACATCATTAAGCCCCTCCCATATCTTAAGGAGGCTGGGATATCAATGGGCTCCCCACCATTTTTTTTTTTTTTTTTTTTTTTTTTTTAATAAAAAATTATTTTCAGGTCTCTATTGACAATTTTAGCTGCGCTGCGCCGCTCGGACATCTTTTTTTTTTTTTTTTTAAAATAGGACAATAGGAAATACTATCTACATTGGGAGATCACACCATTGAAGCCCC
>CALNVZ010000649.1:31451103-31500388 GCA_940671915.1 Paracentrotus lividus | reverse complement strand
AACACACACACAGAGAGAGTAATGTTATTAGCTAGGTTCTTTGAATATAACAAGACAGTGCTTAAATAAATTTATTATTTCATTTTCGTAGCCGCTGAAAAAGTCTGAGGTCGTGTAATCTATTTTGTTTTTTACATGCCTACATTAAATTAAAAAAAAAAAAAACAAAAAAAACGACGGGGCTGCACGCCCGCTCTTCGTCCATGATTTTTTCAGAAAAGATAACAATACAAGTGAAATTATTATTTCTTTTTTTTTCAGGCTCGGCTTCGCACCCTCATTTCATTTTTTCTTTCACACAATCTCCCGCCATTGTATGCAATCTTTAACATGGAACACCATTTGACATAGCCGGATTCATTCCGCTCCACATCCACCAGTGTGGTGGTATGGCTATGTTGACGAACCTACACTAAACTGAAGAAGGAACACTCTCTAGGATTTTACTGCTCATCTTAATTCCGTTGTCCTGATATTAAGTTTTCACCACTGAGAAGAGCAGGACAACATCATTCGCATTTCTGGATACTTTGACCATCATGCCAGCTGGACGGTTCACCTCAAGGTCAAGTCTTTCGCAAAGCCACGCATACATACCAATATTGACTTTCAATCTACATCCATCCCACTAGAACATAAAGTTGGGTGTGATCCACACTTTGTTCCATCGAAGCGGTAAACCGTAGTCACGGACAGAGGCGCATCGACGAAAGAAGAAAAGATGTCTCCAAGGCTCTCTCCGAAGCTGTGGATATCCAAAGTGGGCCATGTGATACGAGTTCGCACCCAAAGGAACAAGGATAAGTCTTCAGCATAGTAACGTCATCCACGTCGAAAGGACTAGTCGTTTTACTTACTTCAAGGGTCTATCTGAAGCTTTGCAAACGGAACTTTCGTCAACTTGGATTTAGAGTATGCTTCAAACCCTACAGAATTTGAAGCATTCCTTGTAGGTCCTAAGGACAAGACTGAAAAGAAGAACCCTTATGGTGTAATATATAGGATTCCCTGCAAGGAAAACTTCAAGTGGGTGTTTGTAAAGAATCCTACATAGGGGAAACAAGAACGTTCCCCGTAAGACTAGATTTTTGGGAAAGTCGTCGCCCAGCTCTGTCTCGTGGAAGTCTCGCAGCACATCCACATGAGTCGCCGGGACATACCGTGGCATCTTGACAAGGTTGAGGTCTTAGACAGGGAGGAACAGATGGTTTGAAAGAGAGGAGTCGAAGGAAGCCATCTACATAAGGGCGCACGCACCATCGCTGAATCGTGACGGGGGCCGGATACAACTTCCCAGAGTTTATGACTCCGATTCTTCGGCCGCTACGTCACTATTCGGCAGTGGTGATCAGACGGGTCATTTCCTGAAGAGACTGAAGTGTTCAGTCGAAATTTTGGAGGTGAATATATTTTTGGCCTTTTTTTTTCAATTTGCTTTGGATCAAAGTTTAATTTTGTGGATTTATCAACACCAATGACAGTTTAACTTTCATCTCGATTTCATTTTTCTTGTTTTCAATGGAGGTGACCCCCCCTCCCAAAAAAAAATGATAATAATAAAATAAATAAATAAATAAATAATAATAATAATATATAAATAAAAATAAAAAATAAAAAAAATGAGGTAAAAGTTGTGCAAAATAACCACCTTCATGTCATTATTTGTTATTATCATTAAGAATCCTGCTCGCACTATTCCCTGCAAGGTCCATCAGTCCCGTAGAAGGTCCTCAAATGATCATCAAATGCCTAAATTTTTGTAGGTCATCTTTTGTGCTTTTTTTCTGCTCGCGCTTCGGCTCGAAAATTCGGGGAGTGACATCAGCTTTTTTAAGATTTAGAAGAAAAACATATATTATAAGAGCCTAATGTGCGTAAAATCTACCAGATTCAGCGGGATGATGATGAAAATTTTCTGCTAAGCGCTTCGAGCTCGCAAGGTCAACCAATTCTGTTAGACAAGGGCCCTTTTCGTGACTTTGATTTCCATTTTTGTGTGATTTTTTTGTACGCTCAGATCTTTAGGGAGTGTTTATCATGTTTAGATATAAAAGCGGAAAAAAAATTTTAAGAGGCAAAATTGCATAAAATTTGCCCTATTCAGATCATTATAAAGCAAAATTGCCGGCTCGCGCTCATAAGGCCCCTTTCACTCATCCTTGTGACCTAATTACAGGTCATTTTGTGAAAAAATTTCCGCTCACGCTTCGCGCTCGCATCTTTGGAAAGTGGTCATCATGTACAGAATCATAAAGGAAAACAGAAATGGTAAATGGCAACAATGTGCGTAAAATTTACCACATTCAGATCTTTCAACGGCAAAATTTTCGGCTTGACCTTTTGACGCTACGCGCTCACGTAGAATCGGGTCCTCTTTTCAAATCTTCTTACGGGCCTTGATGTATTCAGGTTTGGAGTTAAGCGTGTATGGCGGAAAGGGGAGCTGACTTCCACTTCAAACTCATGCATCCAGTTAATTTTACTCATTCCATTTCTAAATTTGTACAAGGTTATTGTCGTATTTTTCTACAAGTCATGTTAGCATTACTTATAATAAACCATACAACATTGTACAAAACGAAATTATTTATTAGAATATAAAAAAAAAAAAAAAACAGATTGGCTTTTTGTAAATACAGTGCGTCCCCAAAATAACTATAGCACTTTTGAATAGCTACCAAAATAGAAAAATATATGAATCTTGGGGGAAGTTTTATGTATATAAGGTCAATATCCCCTCACCTATCATTATGACACAAAAAGGACATAAAATTAGCCTGCGCAAGGACTTTCACTATTCATTTTTTTGCACCTGTTATGGAACGCCATGAAGGAGTCAAAATTAATGATGGATTGATCGCCAACAAAGCAACCAAATAAATTGAAGTCAAAGTAAATCAATGATATGAAAACAAATGCGAAACATAACATTTTTGCATAATATCATAGGCTTCGGAAGATTTTCAGGATTGGGGGGGGGGGGGGGGTCAATTTTTCACCAACTATTTTTTTATTTTTTATTTTTTTAATTACACCCCCCCCAACTTACGTTTAATGAGTTTTTTTGAAAATGCCGAAGTCTTCTTTCATTTTTTTTGTAATAAAAAAAAGAATCTATCCTTTAAGACGGGTTATATATATTCTAGAAAAATCTCTTGATCTCTTGGATGTGTTGAAAATTTTGTGATATATAACCTAAAAACAATGCGTTTTGTGCAAAACCATAAAAAAGATGCTTATTTCATCAAACGAATGCAAGCGCGAAGCGCGAGCCGATTTTTTTCAACGTCCGCTAATGTTTACAAAGAAGATATCTATTGCCAATTAAACAATGCGAGCGCGAAGGCGCGAGCCTGAAAATTTTTTCATATATCAACCTGAAAGCACGTGCATTTTTAGCGTTTTTTTTGCTATCTTATGAAAGAAGATATTTATTTCGTTTAATAAGCGAGCGCGAAGCGCGAGCTAAACTATTTTAATAAATCACCTGAGAAAGCAATCATTTTGAAGCCGTTCGCTATGTTTATAAAAGAAAGATATCTATCTATTGAAACATGCCGAGCGCGAAGGCTCGCGAGCTGAAAAATTTTAGATTGCCAACCTGAAATGTGTGCCATGTTAATTATTTTTTCCCCATGTTACCAAAGAAGAATATTATCTTCATTAAAAAATGCGAACGCGAAGCGCGACTGAAATTCGTTTATATATGCACCTGAAAAACATTCTAAGTCGCTTTCTTGTGATATGGTTAAAAGGAGGTATTTATCACGTTAAAACAATACGAGCGCTGAAGCGCGAGCTGAAAAATTTTGAATATTCAACCTATAAACAGTGCATTTTAGCGTTTTTCGCTATGTTTACAAAAAAATTTTTATCTCATTAAACATGCAGTGCGAAGGGGAGCGAAATTTTTTGATTATGAGCAACCTTTAAAATTTGTGCAGTTCTAAAGCGGTTCTCTTGTGCTATGCTTATACAGAAAGATATTTATCTCATTTAATAATGTAGCCGGAAAAAGCGCGAGCCATGAAATTTCTGAATATATCAACTGAAAACAGTGCATTTAAATATTTTTTGAAATATAGAACCCTTTAAAAGTGTGGGCATTCTAAAGCGGTTCTTGTGCTATGCTATACAGAAGATATTAATATCCATTAAACAATATGCGAGCGTTAAGAGCCGAGCTTGAGAATTTTTGATAAGCAACCTGAAAAGTGTACATTCTAAGTCGCTTTCTTGTGATATGGTTATAAAAAAGATATTTATCTCATTATACATGCGAGTAGCGAAGCGCGAGCTGGAAATTTTTGTCAATAGAAACCTGAAATAATAAACTTTTTATCCCTAAAAGAAGACGGTGGGGGCCCAATGATATCTCAGTAAGATTAATGTGAGGGCCTTAATGATAGTCCAAGTCCGCCTTCACAAATAAAAACAAAATGAATAATGATACAATCTCCTGAGTCAAATAATTTTTATTTAGAGGGTGATCGCCGATAATTATGGCATCAAAAATATTAGGGGGGGGGGCTCAACGATATCTCAGCCCCCAAATATTTTTTTTTGGCCCCCATATGAAAACGTGAACAAACAAAAGGCACAGTGGTTATTTTATACCAACACGACACAGTCCACTCAGTGCACTAACGACGCAGAAAGAATCTTACGGGAAATGTGTGTACTGGGTATAGGACTCTCTCTACGTCTGACCGTCGATATCGCGATAACAATGCCCTGAATAAAGAACGTGTAAAAGGAGAGTGCAAGCTTGGTTCAGTCAGGATCGAAGTATTTTATCATGATATTTTTTTTATGATATCAAACGCGGGGGAAAAATTTGAACCAATCAACAAGAAGTTAAAATCATTGGAAAAGAGAATTAATGATATTTTACTTACTCAGCGTAACTAGGAAATCGATGCGCTGCTGAATTTTACAGAAGCTTTTTAGTAAAAAAATATTCTTCCCAAGGTTTTATCTTGTTTTAATAATACATTAACCCTCATAAAACCTGTGGTAACTAAGTAATGATCTTCCTCGATTTTTTTTTTATTCAGTATACTTCAACAAAATCCGTTTTTTCGGGCATTCCTTCATTGACATCGGTGCGTGTAAAATGGTTTTTCCTAGAAAGCAAGCCCCAACGTTTTCATTGCCCCCCCCCCGGTTCCCCCGGTCCGAAGCCCAATGATATTAATTGTTTTTTTTTTCGACTTTTGGTTTATCTTTGACTCTGTTGGCTGATTTATTTCCATCGTTATTTTGGCTCATCATGGGGTTTGTAACTATTGGTCTACAACCTATTGGTCTACTACTAGTTGGTCTATCTCCATTTGGTCTACCAGCCATTGGTCCATGACCTTTTTAGTCCAACTAACCATTTGGCATTGACCATAGGTCTACTAGCGTTTGGTCCACATCCAATTGTCTACTAGGCGTTTGGGTCCACATCCAATTGGTCTCTAGGCGTTTTGATCCAATCCAATTGGTCTACTAGGCGTTTGGTCCACATCCAACTTGGTCTACTAAGGCAATTTGGTCCACATCCAATTGGTCTACTAGGCGTTTGGGTCCACATCAATTGGTCACTAAGTGTTTGTCCCACATCCAATTGGTTCTACTAGGCGTTTGGGTCCACATCCAATTGGTCCTACTAGGCGTTGTCCACAATCCCAATTGGTCTACTAGGTGTTTGGTCCCACTCCAATTGGTCTACTAGGGACGTTTGGTTCCACATCCAATTTGGTCTACTAGGCGTTTGGTCAACATCCATTAGGTCTAACCTAGGCGTTTGGTCCACACCAATGGATGCAATAAATAAGCCATAGGCTTCGGAACGGGGGGGGGGGGCTTGGGGGCACCCCCGCTAAAAAATATTTGGCGGGGGGGGGCTCATATGTTGAGGCCCCCCCAAATATTTTTGATGCCGTACAGATATCGGCGATCGCTTAATGGTATAATCTTACTTGACACAGATAATACTAAATCCCAATATTTTTATGCATTATTATTATTTTTTTAGGGGAGGGGGGACGCAGAGCATCATTAAGGCCCCTCGCATATCTTAAGGAGGCGATAATCAATGGCTCCCCACCATTTTTTTTTTTATTTTTTTTTTTTTTTTTTTTTTAAATAAAAAAAATTATATTTCAGGTCTCTATTGGACAAATTTTAGCTGCCTGTGCGCGCTCGACATCTTTTTATTTTTTTTTAAATAGGAACATAGGAATACTCTCTAGATTGGAGATTACCCACATTGAGCCCCCGACATGCTTTAGGGGGCTTCAAATATTTTTGAGCCCCTTCTGCTCATAATTTGTTTTGTAGCATTCGTAATTTCAGGTTTCCTCTTGGAAGTCTTCTTGACAATATGTTTAGTTCTCGCTGCACGTCACATGTCTTCCTATTTATTAAACTTTTAAAACAAAATACAAGGGGTCTCTCTACTATCCTTTTGGGGCTCAACCATTGAGCTCCCCCCCCCGCGGTGTTTGAGGGGGAGGTGGCTTTCGAATATTTTGGGGCCTCAAAAATTGAGCCCCTCCCGACCGATGTCCTGGATGCGGTCGATATCATGGAGGCCTCTTTGGAACAAAGTTGTTTTAAAACGCTCATGTATCAAGTTATCTTTTTGACAAAACATTTTTTAATTCAGATTGTCTTTAAAGTTATTTTTTAAAATGGGAATTAAGGGGGCATGCTCTATATCCGGTTAGGGCGGGGGGGGGGGGGGCTTTGATATCATTGAGCCCACCTATTTATTTTTTTTAAAATTATTATTATTATAAAAATGCTCATATTTCAGGTCTCATATTAATAAAGACATGCTACATTATTACAAAAGCATGCCAAGCCAATTGTATAACCTTGTCGCGGATTTCCCAGTGGGGCCGAACGAGCCCCTGCTTATTTCCAGCGCAAAAAAAAAGATGAAATAGAAAAGAAAGGAAAAGAAGGGAAATGGGAAGGAGGGGGGAAAAAGATGAAAAACAGGAGTTTTAAAAAAAAATAAAGATAAAAGTAAAGACAGGTCAATATAATTCTTTTTATCTTCTTTTTTTTTTTTTTACCTGATTAAAAATTTTCATGAGGAATACAAAAAGTGCTTACAATTTTTAGCTATTGCTACTGCGCTTGGATTGCTTGTTTATTTAAGGCCTATCCTGTTTCAAATGATTCTTAACATAACAACAGATAATAATAATAACGCTACAATTATAAGTCATATAACAGGCATGCAGTTGCGCTTCTGCGCTCCGACTATTTTGTTTGATGAGTATGTTTATTCTGTTTTTTTTCAGCACATAGCATTAAAATATTAGCTTTGTGGTCATATTATCAAAATTTCAGCTTGACGCATCGCGCTTCAGAGGCATTGTTTATAAGATAAATATTCTTTTCTTTATAAGCATAGCCAAAAAAAAGACTTTAGAATCACACTTTTGCAAGGTTAATCGATAAAAAAACTCCTGCTCCCTTTACTGTAATTTTGAAAGCATGCAAAATATCTTCATTAGAGGTAAATTGTAAAATAAACAAACACGCATGATAACAGACTATGCCTGGGGGGGGGGGGCTGGTGCCCGCCAATTAACAATTAATTAGGGGCCGAGCCAAATTTGAGCAAAAAGTAAAGGAATAAAAGACATTTTTAACCGAGCGATTGACCCTACGGTGATGTAGTGACGGGCCGAGATTCCGCAAAAAAATTGGCAACCCAACTTCTCCAACACCCCTCCCCCTTCCTTCACGTAGCCCACTTTTTAAAAAGAATGTACTTGGTACTGATCGAGGGAACTTCGATAAAATATTTTTTGTCTGCCCCTCCCCATATTGAAGAATTGAATACAACAACATGGTTAGTTTGGATCATTATTGGTTGTAAGCCAACTGGTGAGTGGACCACCATTGGATGTAGACCACAGGTGAGTGGACCAAATTGGATGTAGACCAAATGGTGAGTGGACCATTGGATGTTAGACCATCAACGGTGAGTGGAACCAATTGGATGTAGACCTACTGGTGAGTGGACTAATTGGATTAAGACCAACTGGTGAGTGGCCCACATGGATGTAGAAACCAAGACACTGGTGGTGGAAACCAATTGGAATGTAGACCAAACCGGTGAGTGATCCAATTGGATGTAGCAAACCGGTGTGGCTGGACCAATTGGAATCTAGACAACTGGGTGAGTGGACCAATTTGGATGAGACACCAACTGGGTGAGTGGAAACTGGGATTGGCCCTGGAGATTGGATGTAGACAACTAGGTAGTGGACCAATTGGATGTAGAAACAACACTGGTGAAGTGGGACCAATTGGATGTAGAAACCACGGTGAGTGGAAACCAATTGGAAGACGAAATGGTGAGGACAATGTAGAACATGGTTGAGTGGAACCATCAATTGAATGTAGACGAGTTGTGGGTGGAGGAGACGATTGGGTGTAGACCAAATGGTTAGTGACGTAGGGTTTCACAAACTGAATGGAGGTGAACGTAATTGCTAGTGGATGACCAAATGCGGCTTGTAGACCAATAGGTGTTTTTACCTTCATGGCGTTCCAATAACCAGGGTGCAAAATGAAATAGTGAATTCCTGCGCAGAAGCTAATTTTTGTGTCCTTTAAACAAAGATGGCGCTTTACTCATGAAAGCATTGCGTTAATTTTCGGGATTTTTGGCTATCACATGATGTTGAGGATATGAGTCTTATACACATAAATCACCTTTAATCCAGAGTATGTTATATTTATTTACTTCCCACCCCGGATGAAACGGCAGGGTAATTGTAGAAGGGTTCCGATATGTTGTTTTGTTTTTTTTTGTTTGTTTGTTTGTTTGTTTGTTTTTGTTTGTGTACAAGAATAACTAGAGAACCGGGTGAACGGATTGCAACCAAAATACAATTTCAGAGATTGTTTGGATAGTGAAAGGAAGAAATCGATTATATTTAGGTGATGATTGGGTTGATCCCTGGCAGACTTTCTGTGTGACTTTTTGTTTTTACTCTGGCCATCGATCACGTTGCGATGACGTCTATTCCGCTCAGTGGAGATAGCGGCAAACAAACCCAAACCAAAATTCCCAAGTGGCGGCCCAGTAGCCTTAAATTGGTCTTTCCCCAAAGGTAAAGCGCAGTACCCACCTCTGCACGCGCCCACTACTTCCATGACATAGCGCACAACGTAACGTACACAAATTTCGAAACAAGGTGTAGGCTAATAGACATCTTAGGTGGAGGCTTAAAACATCTTCTCGCCAGTCCATAAGGTAGGAGGTTTTGCGACTATTTTTATGATCAGTACATTAATATTCATCTTCCTTAACTGCTGGGGACACGCTACCAGTGCGGCAAGGATCCCAAGCGATTTTTTTTAGGAAGCTCCAATGCGGTGACCTAGCCTTGAGCAGGGTTAACGAACGTGGCGGTCACACATAGGCCGGGGAGGCAAGGTCGCGTGGAGACGATTGGGTCGTTCGCTAACCGAGGGCACACGGGTGTGTGGCCTGTTAGTTACGTCCTTCCTTGCACAGTTTTTATCTGTCGTCTATTTTGTTGTTTTATACGGAATTGTATGCCTTTTAGCATAAGTTTATTTATTGATTTTCATTATTGTTTTTCATTGCATTGACCTTTTTCTTTGAGTATCACTTATAATAGAGGTGCCCAAGTCTGCGCAGTGATGTCTGCGCACCCACGTTAATGCGCGATTTTTTTTTTTGTAGAACAAAACATCAGACTGACTAATTTTCAATCTTAACCTCAACAATCCATTTTGATACCAAAAACTGCGAAATAATTGATTACAAATGAGTTTCAGCAAGTTTCATTTTCTTACCTGAAAATGTTCAATATTGTCAAAAAAGAAATGTCCGAAACTTCAGCTGCGCTTGAATTGCGTGCGGTCCACATAGGCCGGGGACAGGTCAGCGTGGAGACGATTGGGTCGTTCGCTAACATTCGCTGACATAGGGGTCATGTTTTTCAGTTAGCATATAATTTCGAGTTGTGTAAAGCCATGCGTTAAGACAAAATCATCCGGGGTTAGTACACATAATGTAGATTTTCAGTTTTGACCCATAGTATTCAACTACTTCTGTAGCGCCACCAAGGCGTGGGTATGCCGCCTTTGACGGCCCCTCTAGTTTTATATTTTTTTTTATTTGGTAGCAATTTTCAAAAGTGTATAGTTCTTTTTGGGACGCACTGTATAAGTCCCTTTTTAATAAAATGTGAGTTGGATCCTTTTTTTCTTTTAACAAAGTTTAAAATGCATTGCATGAAGAGAAATATGCAGTAAAGTACATATTCAAAGAGTGTAAATTGCAAAAATTGCCTACACGTAGATACCACACATTTATGAATATAACATTGAAATAACAACAAATCCCACACCCCCCCCCCAAAAAAAAAAAAAAAAACAAAACAAAAAAAGCCAAACAAACACATAAAACAAAACAAAAGAAAGTTGAAAGAGTATTTATTGCTAAATGAAAAGTGATATATATATTTCCGTTTGTGCTTTGGGTAAGGGTTGGAGCTAATATTTCAGTTTGTCTTTCCTCTCATCTTTTTTTTTTTCTCCTTCTTTTTTTTCTTGGGGGAGGGGAGGGGGTTGTATATTATGTCAATTTCGTATCTACAGTTTTTATTTATCAAAAAAGAAATTAACAAAAATCAATTCAAACATCATCACTTGTTTTGTCAGTTTTACAAGGAATAATGTAATACCGAGTGAGTCAAAAAAAACTTTACACCTAGAAAAATGTCAATAAAAAGAAAACCAATTTATAAACCCCAAATTATTTTCCATATTCTGAAAGAGTAACTCCTCCCACATCTTCTGGTACCATTTTTGTGTGGTATGTCTTTACGCTTAGATGAACACGACGCATTGTTTGCGAACATGTCAATTTCGAATTGTGCCAGAATGGGAGTAAAATCAAAACAACAAAAAGCTAGAAAAAAGCAACTTCATCCTGATTAAAATAGCATAACTTTTTAACGAACATGTCTTCCGCTTAATAACTTGGCAGGGATGTTGGTACACATATTGATTACATTTTGTATGAAAATGAGATAGATCTGTAGAGTCAGGCATGAGTGAGCACACGTCAAAGACAAAATAATCACTTTTCAAAAGTATTAGGAGGCCTTTTTATAGGTCTGTCAGTGGCAATTTGCTCTTTAATGTGTACCCATTCGTGCATTACTTCACGAGTTAATCTAATTTTCATACAAAATGTAGTCAATATGTGTAACAACACCCCTGCCAAGTTATTAAGCGGAAGACATTTTCGTTAAAAAGTTATGCTATTTTAATCAGGATGAAGTTGCCTTTCTCTAGCTTTTTGTTGTTTTGATTTTACTCCCATTCTGGCACAATTCGAAATTGACATGTTCGCAAACAATGCGTCGTGTTCATCCAAGCGTAAAGACATACCACACAAAAATAGTACCAGAAGATGCGGGAGGAGTTACTCTTTCGGAATATGTAAAATAATTTGGGGTTTACGAATTGGTTTTCTTTTTATTGACATTTTTCTAGGTGTAAAGTTTTTTTTTGACTCACTCGGTACAATTATTGTCATTGGGTTTAATTTTTTTTTTTTTTTACATTGTTTTACATTTATCCAAAACAAACCGAATACATATCTGAATGGTGTGTGTTCAAAAGTATGCACTTGCACAGCTTTGTATTCATGCTGTGTGTTCGCTATCGTAAGAGGGTGTTATTGCAACTAGTATGAATATCTCCAGAAGTATAGATGAAAATTAAAACATCTCGGCATATCAACCAATTTTTCAGTATTTTTGTCAACATATCCGATGAAAACATTTATAACTCTAAAACATTTGCTGAAAAAAGCCAAAACAAAACAAAACCCCTGTATCAAATTATATACATGTATTTTTGCATAATTGAAGAGGTGTGATATAAAATTTTCCACTTGACGCTTCGCGCTCGAAAATCCTTTTTTTTTTTCTTTTTTTTTTTTTCTTTTTTTTTTGGCTAAAAGAAAGATAATCGTCACCGTTTGTAAAAGAATTACAACAACAAAAATAGAACCATAAAAGTAAAAATATACTGCTTCGGGTCATTTTTAGTCAAATTTTTCGGCTCGCGCTTCCCGCTCAAAAATCATCCCTTCAAAAGATTTTTTTTCTTCCAAATTTCGAACCCCGCAAAATTCCTAGTTACAGGCCTGACCATTAACCTACATACTCTAAAATCTAATCAGATCATCTTCATGTGGTAATTTGAGATTGAAGTGGATATCTCTCTCTCTCTCTCTCTCTGTCTCTCTCTTTCCTTTGACGATAAAATTCGGTTCCAATAGCAGTGCGCCTCTACAGCTGCTAAACTTTAACACCCTTCCCCGGAAAAAAAAACAAAAATTGCCAAAGAGTTTGTATTTCCATGAATGGCTATTTCGGTTTTTTAAAAAATCCCAAATGGAGCAAAAATTAACGAGTGCATGTGGATCTAGTCTCCGGAATGGTTGAGTTGTCCTCCGGGGGACTTGTCCTGCGGGGGAGTTGTCCTCCAGGGGAGTTGTCCTCCGGGGGAGTTGTCCTCCAGGGGAGTTGTCCTCCGGGGGAGTTGTCCTCCGGGGGAGTTGTACTCGGGGGATATGTCCTCTGTGGGACTTGTCCTCCGGGGGAGTTTTCATCGGGGGAGATGTCCTCCGGGGGAGTTGTCCTCCGGGGGAGTTGTCCTCCAGGGGAGATGTCCCCGCGGAGTTGTCCTCCGGGAGTTGTCCCTGGGGAGTTGTCCTCCGGGGGAGATGTCCTGACACGTGGTCAAAGAGGTAACTAGCACTTGTCCCTTCACATGCCGTTTCCACAAAAAAAAGGAGAAAAAGAAGCAGACCAAAAACATTGGCAAGAATTATTCAAAGAAAAATACAAATACCTTGTTCTTGGCACTCAACACCGGCATCTTCACTATGCCTGCAGTTATGAACCTCAAACCCATTGTGGCTGCAATCTCCTAGATCACTTTCCAGACCAATGCAGTTGACATTATCCAGGACAATGGTACCTGAGCCTTCACCAGACCTGGCATAACCGTAAGCCTCTGAAGCACCTGGATATCCAAGCATCCTGCAAACGACTGCAGCATCTTGTAAATCCCAGTCATCATCACAGACAGTTCCCCATACACCATCATGAAGGACCTCTACACGACCTAGGTAATCCGCTGGTATGTACATGTTATGCACATTAACAACTAGACGGACATCCAGACTTCTTGCATAAGGAACTATACACACACAAAAAGAAGTCAGTTGGTGTAAATTGTTAATTAGTTCGTTAGAAACAAATCTGGAATGTATATTACTTAGCCAAAAGATGGCTCTATGTGGTATTACGTTTGGTACAATCAGGACACATTCAAAACCACTATTTAAAAAATACAAATCCTGAACGTACACCAGTTGCACAAATATTGTATTGGTAGTTTCATGTACGAACTTGTAAATGGACTACTACTACCTCATTAAATCATTCAATATTGCTGTTTTATTCAACATGAATATCGAACAAGGCAAAAGAAAAAAAATAACTAGTATATTCCAAAAGCTAGAATAGCTAAAGGAAAATTTTCAGTTTCATATGTAGGCAGTTCCCTATGGAATGATCTGGCACTTACTGTGAGAGCAAGACCATCTGTGGTCTGGGGTAATAATATACTGTAAGCTCTTTGATCTTAACAGGTAAAGCGCTTTATAAGAAACCGGTATTATTATTATCATTATTATTATTATCTGTGTCAACCTTCAGAAAGGCACTGCAAGAGTATTTTTTCAATGAATTAGTGATGAGTATGTAAAAGCTGATATCATTTTGGTGTATCACCATTTACCAATCTGTATTTGTAATGTATCATAGTTTGTAACTATCATGTATCATTTTTATAATGAGTGGATACAAAAAATTACTATAATAATGGAAAAGTATTGTATGTATGTACAGTGTGTCCCACAAAAATGCTAATGTCACTTTAGATAAATATCTCATCCACACCAGCACACACAAATACACACCCTCAACATATAAACCCCACATACACACTCACACTCTTAAACCCGCCTCACACTGTGCGATTGGCTGCGATGCGATTTTGGAGGAAAAGTGTTATAATATTTGATAAGAACATTCAAACAATGAAATTCATGCATTCCAAAGTTATGGGTATTCCTCTGAATACTAAAACTGAAATTCAAGGCTATTGTAAACCCCCTTCTCTGTATAAAATCAATTTTTTTTCTCCATATCGCAATGACGTCACAGCGATCTTGCGATTTTAAGCTTAATTGAACTTAACTCCCAATTAAAGGCTTGACTTGGAACGAAATTTCAATTAAATTATTCCTGTACAACTCTCATAACATACTTTTGCATGTTTCAAAATGTCACATTTATTGCAAACTGCCATTTGTTCTAAAAATCGCATCGCAGCAAATCGCACAGTGTGAGGCGGGCTTTACTCACACTAAAAAAAAATTGTTTAGAAATATACTACGTCTCAAACAGTGAATTTACACTGTAAAAAAAATGAGTAAAATCTTACCCAATATTGAGCAAAAAGGTAACTCGCGTGAAATTGAGTAAAAAATATTACTCATGGGGTTGAGCTAAATGTTACTGAGTAATAAAATATTACTAATGCGGTTGAGCTAAATGTTACTCAGAAAAGAGTAACTTTTAGTCATCTATGTATCATTCCTAATCCTATCTTCGAAAGGAGTAAACCATTAACCATTAGTTTACTCATTTTCTTGCGAGTTACCTTTTGACTCTGTTAAGAGTAAACAAAATTTACTCCGTTGGGAGTAAAGCATTAGTTTACTCATTTTCTTGCGCGTTACCTTTTTTACTCGGCGTTTTTACAGTGTAGTGATGGTCTTAATTGGGAAACAAGGTATCAATGCTTAATCATAAAATTGGGAAATATTATTGTGAATTGTTTGCTGTGTTTGTGAGTGTGCATGTGTGATGATTTGCGTGTGCATATCAATTCTAGTTGTAAACTTAAGGGGAAGAGGGCGCTATCACTCTACGCAAAGCGAACGCGGCCATAGACTTTTTGTATTTTGCACCATTTTTCACTTTGTTTTCTTGATTATGGTGAGCACTATCTTTTCAAAGAAATGATCAACTTGAATAAGCCGCTAAGAGTCCGAATTTTTCAAAAAGAGAATAACTTATTGCAAAGGGAAAAAATCCTGTCACTTGTGTCAATTCGAAATCCTAGTAAGATCAAATTCCTGTACAATATGGCCAATTTTGCTCTTCCAAAATAGCTCATACGCTGCATAATCATCTTCCTCGATTACGCATAATTATATTTCACCTTAATGATCAAGTCAGTTTTTAAAAGCTTGAATTCTCATCTTTCCAAATATGGTACATTCATCTCGATTGGTTAAAAAAAAGTCCTGTCACTATTGAACATTATCACAAACGAATCTTTACTCGATGGTCAATATTTCCGCATATCACATGCATATCGAATGTGGACGGCGTCTTCGCAAGATGTGACAAGATCACTATTATATCACATAATCGTTAGGACATCAATCTATGTGAAATAAGATTCTGATTACAACTTTAGCACAATGGTGTTATAGGCTTGCCAAAATGTCTTTTCCCCCAATCGGTCTGAAGCATCTACCTACGAAAACTATGATAAAAGTTCAATATTTATTTCATGTCCAGGACTAATTTCCTCGAACGGATCGACTGACAATTCCATTTTACCGACAGGAAGTTTTCTTAGGCGATTTTTGTGCGCTAAGTAATAATTGCATGCAGTTGTCAATCGGTCGCTTCCGCTGTTAGCGCGGGTTTTTTTTTCAGCTGCGTGCATTTCCACAACTCATGAATGTAATGTTGCGTTTCCCCCTCCTCAAATAATGGACGCGTCTTTATGTTAAGATTTAATGTCATACGTTAGATTTACATTTCACGTGGAGTAGAATTGATATGTGATAGGTTGGTGGTGTGTGTGTTTGTGTGTGTGTGTGTGTGTGTGTGTGTTTGTTGAGTGTGTGCGAGAGAGAGAGAGAGAGAGAGAAAGAGAGAGATGGTGGGTGGGTGTGTACGTGTATGTATGTACACAGATTTTTTTTTTCAACATTTGCTTTATTCTTCATCCATCCACTTGGCACAATAGAGATTCTGCAGTCTTCTGAAGATTGTCTGTTATTTAGCAAAGATCACAATGAAAAGGGTAATTAATTTTGGAGGATGACTCTACCAAGACATGTCATGAAACTCAGGATTAAATAATCATGCTTCAAACAATTCAATTTCAAAATCATGGGACTTTTTCTATTTTCTCACTCTGTATTGTTTTATCTTAAATATTCATATCCTTACTTTAAAAAAAAACTGCTGTTCTCATCACTTTGCCAAACTTAAATGAATCTGATTATTGCATGTATACACCTTCATAAAAGGACAACTAAATTAAAACAATATTTTACAGCAATTTCAATATTTCCAAGCATCTTTTTTCTATATTGTATAGTAGGCCTATACTGACAACAAAAGGAAAACACATTAAAAACAAAAACACAAATACAATTTTCTTTTTTATAAAACTGTATCATGATTCCATTACTGGTGGTTTATACCAGGAATGTATTAGGAAGGATATGATATATACCATCTTCCTCTATGCTCCTTGCCAAGGAAAATATATTGTGTTCGTAAAATGTGCTGTTCAAGTGCTTTAACAACACGTATCTTACAGCTTTTCAGAGAGAAAAAATTAAGTCTCGAGTGGCTTCTCCTGTTCTTCTTAAAGGGAAGTGCTTTAACAACACGTATCTTACAGCTTTTCAGAGAGAAAAAATTAAGTCTCGAGTGGCTTCTCCTGTTCTTCTTAAAGGGAAGTCCAAACCCAAAATAAGTTGTTTTTATCAAAAGCAGACATTTTTTTTTTTAAGGTCATGAGTATTTTCATTTTAGGAAAAAAGTGAGAGAAAAAAAAAGAGAGAGAGAGAGAGAAAAAACAGAGAGGAAAAAAAAAAAAAGAGATCACTTGATTGGATAAATAACATGATTAAAATCTGCGAGCTGCTACAGAGTGAGTCAGAAAAATGTCCCATCATCAGATCATGAAAAGTATGAACATTTGATCATTGGTTTCATTTGTTGGTACCCTGTTCATTTGGATCTTTGCACACTTGACTGAATAACAGGCAATCTTATGAAGAAATCTCACTTGCGCCAAGTGGCTGGGTGAAGAATAAACAAATTGAGAATGTATTACTTAATTGCACGCATAAAGACACATAACCCCGCATATCCTCATTAACACACACCAAAACCACATACACACGCACACGCAAACCCTCACCACACACATCCATATTCACCCCACAAAAACACACACAGTCATACCCTATCTCATCCAAACCAGCACACACAAATACACACCCTCAATTTATAAACCCCACATACACACTCACACTGTGCGATTTTGGAGGAAAAGTGTTATAATATAGGTTTTCCAGTTCAAATGTCCGAGGTATCAAGTCAAATGTATATTAGGTAATATCAAATATCAAGACTAAAGAATTTGTTTTCAATAGGGAAATCAAATGTCCATATAGCAGAGTCAATGTCTAAACAGGTAAATGGAGGGTCCATAGCGAATTATGATTTAACACCGTGTGGTATATATACCTTTGCACTTTTGATACAGTTTCATGTACAAAATGATATGTTCAATATCGTGTTATTTTATGTTACAAACTTGTCTCTAAAGCTTTATAAAGATTTTTTCTAGCTCGATCCCTCCCATTATCTCTTAGATCATCATTATATTTTTGTACGTTGTTAACATGAATATCCCTGTACCTTCACGCTTTTGTTCATTTCTTTTTCTTCCATTAATGACGTTGTATTGTCTTCCCTGTCTTCATAATTGACTTTCTTCAGACACCCAAACGTCGAATATTAAATATTCATTCGACATTTACATTTTCAATCATTATTGAGTAAATGTATACATAATGTTTGATGTCGAGATAAGTCTATAAGTCTTTTATATTGTTATTTCTTTATAATTCAATAAACAAACAAGAGATTTAAAATTCAGTTAATGATATAAAATATATCACATTGATAATAAGTCAAAAGTTTGTGGGCTGTGCTTCGCGTTAGAAAAAAAATTTTCTGAGGTATCCTCACATTTGAATTTTCCTCCTATTTTAAAACATGCCCCATCCACTACTTTTCCTCACCAATCCAATCATGATCTCTGAATGTGACTTTCTTAAAAAGCATATTTCATAATGTATATAAAAAAAAATATTAGAATAAATAACAGTGTTTTTTTTTTTCATATAAAATGTCACCCAAAAAACACCTTCTTTTATATATAATATAGGATTGTATATCAAATACACTTATCACCTTGCAGCTTGTGTCAATGAATATAAATTATTAAGTTGTATGTTTTGTTGTATTTTCATATGTGACGCAATGTAATTTCACAATATTTATTTTTCTGGAAAATGTTTCTTTTTTTTTCTGCATCATAATTTTAATGCTCATGCATGTTTCATTGTGCACTTTCATAGACTAACGGCAACCGCTTTGTTGGAATACCTACATTTTTACATTTGTTTCTTTACAATATTAAATTATTTGTAATCAATAAAAAGAGGGAGTGGTGTGGTCAAGTGGATAAGTCGGCGGACTTACGATCACAAGGTACGCGGTTCGAATCCCGTCCATACCACTAGCATCCTTCGGCAAGGTGTCAACCTGCAAATTTGCCGTACTTGACCCAAGTGAGGTGAATGGGTACCGGTAGGAAGCAATTCCTTGAATGCTGTGAGCACCTTTCGGGGTAGCCTAGCTAAGCCGGGTAATAATTAGTTAACACTATTAGCGCTTAGAAACACCAAGGTGAATATATGTATTAAGCGCTATATAAATGTAACTATTATTATTATTATTATTAAGAAATAAAAAATAAGCATGAAATTATATTTTTTTCGCCTCACTTTTAGCTTAATGAGAAATAATAATCCCAATGATAAATCTTCCACAATGTAGAAGAATATAATTTGCTTTTATTTCAGAAAAAAAACTACTTTTTATGCATTTGCATAATTCAAGATCCTCAACTTGTAACATTTGAAATGATTGCCTATCCACTGACATTTGACTTACCAATGCGACATTTGAATTACACTGTAAAAAAAAAGGTAACTCGCAAGAAAATGAGTAAATTAATGCTTTACTCCCAACGGAGTAAACTAATGCTTTACTCCCAACGGAGTAAATTTTGTTTACTCTTAACAGAGTCAAAAGGTAACTCGCAAGAAAATGAGTAAACTAATGGTTAATGGTTTACTCCTTTCGAAGCTAGGATTAGGAATGATACAGAGATGACTAAAAGTTACTCTTTTCTGAGTAACATTTAGCTCAACTGCATGAGTAATATTGTTTACTCAGTAACATTTAGCTCAACCGCAGGAGTAATATTTTTTACTCAATTTCACGCGAGTTACCTTTTTGCTCGATATTGGGTAAGATTTTACTCATTTTTTTTAGAGTGTACCTATGACAGATTAAACACTTTGATTGACAGGGGATTGCATAACTCTCTCTTTTGTGCGGATATGTGATGCGTCACGTCGAAAGGAGAGACTAATCGCGATTTTTGAAATCCATTTTATTTGATATTATTGATCCCTGATTCATTGCCTTGAATTTGATATTATAACCCGACTGTAAAGTAAAAGAAGTGGAGATATTGCCTCTGAACGCGAGGAGAATTGTGCTCTGGAAATCAAAATCAAGAGAAAACGTCTGCGAAGTTTGACTTCCGTTTGACTCGAGCAAGAAAATAAGACCATTTTGTCACCGCTCTACTACCGAAATGCCCTTAGCAACCACTTGTTACAAAGGTGAACGATTGACCATGAGGAGGCTCATTCGGTATAGAGAACAATACTCGTACCGTCACGCATGATCGAGGCAAACGCAGCAAGCGATGTTGTCTAATAACATTCAATCTTCTCAAAAAAAAAAACTAAATTTGGTTGTTTTATATTCTTCGTCAAATAAATAAAAACGTCATGCTCTTTTTTAATTGTTTAAGAAAAAGTCCGTTCTTTTAGAAAAGTGTTTACCAATCCTGGCGCTAAAATTAGTTAGAAACACTATTTAAAACCTTTTGGGGGGTTTTATTCCGATGTTTGCGTGCGTTCTTTTGAATGTCAATCGCGTATACTCTTACTCATTATAAAGCGAGTCATTTTGATCTGAACTCTGTTGGAAATTTCGAACATAATAATGGTCTATAGACTAAATTATTCTTGTGCAGGGGCTTATGCATTTTGTTTATATTCTTTGAATAAGTATATGATAGAGATAAGCCTCCAAAAATGTCTTATAAATATTGCGCCTCACGAATGTATTTAGAATTTTCTCTGATCACGTTTTATGAGTGGCTAGGTTTAGCTTAAGACAATGAAAATAAAACGTAAATGATTTCCTCGATCTCGTCTTTTATTGATCAAACTTGTTACCAGTAATAAGAAGATATTAATAATTTTTAGGAAATGAATTATTTTAAGAGTAAATCGTATTTTGTTTCGTCGTGCTACTTCTTAAACCACGTTAATTTGTAAAATAAACTGCAGAAGACTTTAACCTAAATACTTGTATCAGAAGTATTATCACGTCACCTCTTTTGTTTCCTCTGTTTCCCTGATGGAACCAAATTTGTTAAGAGGGAGGTTTTAATTTCCCATCAGGACAACAGATATCGCGGCCCTTAAAATAAAATGCTGAAATTAACATTCATTTGGATCCAGATAGCTAAGTCAAGCAATAAGTAGCTTTTCCCCACATACCCCCCCCCCCCCCCCCCCCTCTCCCCACCCGATTGTTAGATTTGACATTCGTTTGCGTGCTCCGCTATCCCGGGATGAAACAGCTTTATTCACAGCAGGTTGTGGCATCGCACGCAAAATTTCTGAGTGCAGCTAAAGAGAGTTTAGTTCGCTATTCGCTCACAAAAGCGAAACAAAAATCCAGTTGAAATCACACATCACATGACAAAGCCATGCGTTGCTAAGGGCGGAGCTAAACGGAGAGGGGAAATGAGCGTGGACGTTCGCTTTTATGTCCGGAAAAAAAAAATATGACCGAAAAAAAACACTCGCCGAAAAACTGCTTTTTTACCACTTTCCCGTTACCATTTTCACTCATTTTTTTAAGAGAGCAAAGATGAGGCATGGTAGAACCAGAAAATTAAAAAAAAAAAAATTTCCTCAAAATTTTGACTTTTTTATTAGTTTGTCGATTTACTCGGATCTTTGATCTGCGACTTCTCTCTCATTTCGACAAGACGTATCACATATTACCAATTATTCATAACTGGGACATAAAACAAATTTTATGTGTTAGTTATTTATGTAACTATACACAACAAAAAAAGTAAGTCCCCCCTAATCAAAATGATGTAACTTTTGAACGAGCTTGTTTTTTGTACGATAATTTGGAGGAAAGTTTTATCCACTTATTAAGTACCTCCTGTGAAAAAATGACCTCGATCACTTGAGACATGCAACGTTTAAAGCAAAAATGGACATTTTCAAAAGTCACAAGGGTCATTTTTTAGGCTGTAAAAATAAAATTTTTGTAAAATTCTCTTTTTACCTTGTGTTTAAACATTTTGGTGGATTTATCATCCAAAATTTGATCATCCAACACCAATCCCGATACATTTCACTATTTTTTATGGATGAGTGAGCACAAGTTTAAGAATTATGTTCAGGCCTCCAAAAATTGTAAAATCCAACAATTTTATTCAAAGAATTGACATCAGATATTATCATCAACATTATCGACACATTTTGTGAGAAAATGAGCACTATTCGTCTTGTCATGGACGAGTGAGCACACTTTAAAGGTGACTTTTGTGACTTTTGTATTGACAATTTTGCCTTTAACGTGTGTTTACTCATGCATGACTCAAAGGTTTTATCTCATTTTCGCACATAAGTTAGTCGATAAGTGTATAAACATAACCGCCAAACGAATACTCAAGACCTTTTTGTTAATAAGTTCCAGCATGTTGATTTGGGGCTTGTTTTTGCTTCGAGATTGTACACAATGTCAATGGAGAGGAAATCAAAATCTTAACAAAATTGAAATTCGGGTTTTACTTAATTTCATTGAGGATTTTTGTTAATTCTACTGGGAGTCTTTTCACAAAACTTGGCACACAAGTTCAGGGTGGTGCTAACTAACAGGAACAAACGCTAAATTGAGAATCTGATAAGGTACGGGGTGGGGCCAAAGCTATGAAATTCCTACTTATTTACATATTTTTCTAATAACTTCTGCTCACTGAAGCATAAAACATTAGAATTTTCGTGAAACTCGAATCAAATGAAGTATCCAAGAAGGTCTGTGACAATTATCCAAAGTAAGCGATTGAATTTTAGTCCACAAACGAAAAAATGGCTTTTCACGTATCAAGTGTTCATTGAAGCGTGAATTTTTAATAAAATGCCATAGCATCATTTGAAAACAATTATTTGACATACACATAACCAAAAAATGTTGATAAAATGATTTTATTACACAAAAATGGAACAATATTTAACAATGGAATTTGAAAGTGTCCTTTTTTGTTTTTATTAATTGCTCATTCAACCATGAATTGATGAATATTGTTTAAAACACTCTTCCAGATTGCATATTCCGTCATAATCAATCATAATGTAAAAGTAAAAATGTGTGAAAACTGCATTTTTTGCAAATTTTACCTCATGTTCATCCAACCGTGAAATTTAATGCAAAAGTCGTGTGATGTGTTAGAAATTAAGGGCAACAACCCTTCTGAACATATCTTTTGTTTAAAAGTTTGAATTTGTTCCAATATTATTGAATTAAAGTTATGAAACTGACCTTGTGACTTTCGAAAAGTGACATTTTTGTCTTTTGACTGTGCTCATGGAAGCATGACTTAACAAATTTCAGTAAAATTCACCGAAATGGTAGCTGATAAAATTACCTACAAGCACATGTAATGACATTCGTAAAACTCCTCTTGTTTCACAAGTTACATCATTTTGATTAGGGGGGGGGGGGAACTTTTTTTGTTGTGTATATAATATATTTGTTAATATTCAACTGTCTGATTATGGGCTTTCCCAGCCAAATTCGGAAGTTCCTGAATCGATTTGACAATCGGGTCATTCAAATTCCCAAAATATTTCTCCAGCGTCAAATTCGTCTTTCATATTCTTACTTAGTTCGTTCGTTTTGGTATTTAAAGCATTTAATTAAACATGTTTAAAATCCCCGTCATAACCAATCAACGTAGTAAACCGGATGGAATGCGTGCTTACTTGTAATCAAATTTGCACTTGGGCATTCAAGTTTGCCTTTCATTCATTCAAATTGGTATACAATTTGGCAAATCTTGGTGACTTTAAAATTAAGCGTTTAAAATAACATTATTGAAACTCTGACCGATGAAAATCAAAAAATTAAAATAACTTTTCGTTTTGATGAGCTCCAGATTTATTCTTTTTACAACCAAACGTTAAACATAACTTTTTGTTGCATTTGAAATAACAATTTTGGAACTCTGTTCATTTTACAACAGAAAATTTAATGTAAGGTTTTATTTGTGTCAAGCTCTAGATCTGTTCTTTTTGCAATCCAATGTTTAAGGACCTTGACTGTGTGACCAGTTACATGTTGACGCAAGCAACGTCTCAAAAAAATTAAAGCTGCTTAGCTACTTAGTACACTGTTCGCCATAAAGGTGGAATATTTTTTTCTAGCTCCAAAGACGTTATGTTGCTCCGGCTTTAATTTCTTTAATTTGTTGATCCCCGCATTCACTTTCCGGGATCTTGGCTATATCTTGGACGTTCCCTCGACCCTACCCGGGGATTTTTCTTCCAAAAAGTTTACCACCCCGAGGAAATACCCATTTTCGTCATTTTTACTTATTTTGGGGGCCCCTTTTTGTATACGCGACCCACCAAGGCGCCCTCAGTCCTACCCCGAGGAAACACATCGGAGGTGTATACTTGTTATTGTTCTTTAAGTTAAATCTAGTTATATGGTTCCAGGCTCGACTCGTTTGTCTGGGGGAGGGTCAAAATTTAATTTGATCGGGGTTCAACATTGATTTTATTCATTTTTGCACCATAGAAATTTCTATCTTCCCTAAATTGTATTGTAAAATATCAGCCAAACATAAATCAACATAAAATATCATCAATAGTTATCATTTACAACCTTGTCATCAAGGCTGAAAAGAAAATTAGGGGAAAATGATTATAATTAAGGGCTAAAGGTTGTTTTCTATTTCTTTTGTTTTTAGCATAAAGGTGGAATAAAATATTCCGAATTTTCACCAATCACACTTTTTATTTCAACCCCTCCCCTAGTCAAGAGACCCAAGTCTGTCCCCATAAATCTAGATTTAACTTAAAAAGCGATATAAAAAGTACACCTCAGACGGGTTTCCTCGGGGTAGGACTGAGGGGGGTGGGGGCTTGATCGGCCGGGTAAACAAAAAGGGGCCCCAAAATGAGAAGAAATGACAAAAATGGGCATCGTGGGGGTTGACAAAAACTTTTTTTTGAAAAAAAGATCTCCGTGAAGGGTTGGGAAAATGTTTAAAATATAGCCAGGGTCCCGAAAAGTAAAAGCAGGGACAAACATATTCAAGAAATTAAAGCCGAAGCAAAATCATGTCGATATAGCGGCAAAGAAATATTCCACCTTTATGACGGACAGTGTATTTCAATAAACAATATCACAAGAATATACCATGTAATTTTTAAAAAGTTGATAGTTTTTAGGAACACACTGTATTCTGAGTGAGTAAAAAAGAAATAGAAAATTGTCATTTAAAACAAATGAATTAAGAGCCCTTAATTATTAAACATATTTTGAAAAATAACTTCTCTCGCATCTTCGGTACCATTTTTGAAGCTTGAATGAACATAATGCATTTCTTTCGAACATGTGAAATTATATCTATGCCAAAGTGCGGGTGAAATCATTTACAAGTTTTCTTTAATGTAATAACATAAACATTTTTACCCCCCCCCCCCCCAAAAAAAAAGGGGGGAAGTGTGTTCTTCGAGTCTAAATATAAGTAAAAAGTATTAACGTATGTTCAATCCAATTCAATTCAATTCACTTGATATATTTTTAATTTTAATTCAAAGGGAGAAATACATACCGAAAAGTGGAAGACCCTAAGAAAAGCAAAGTTTATCAGAGTGGGGTCCTGTACAAAGACCGTTATTATCACACAAACATCAATTTATTATTATCGACATTAGAGCAGGCTTATTATAAAGATCTTATTTAAAATTAAAAAAACTCACCTGTCTGGATGACACATAAGACGATGAGAGTTGAAATCACGATCATTCTCATCACGTTCAACTAAATCAATCTCAAATTAATAAATTATGACGACTCAGCCAGGCTTTGATACATCTACTCTCGTTGAAAGGCTGTCATCTAATGATGCCTATTCACATTTGGAAGTCAGTAAAATAATTTAAAAAACAAAAAACAAAAACAAAAACAAAAAAACATAAGTGTTATCTTTAGGCTATTTCCTCATTTGAAGTTCCACTTTGGATGAAATATTATTCAACTCGCAGTTCCCTATCACTTATAACAGCACGCAGCACGTCCGTAAAGTAAAGTTGGATCTAAAGCATGATGTTTATTTTGTTTCTCTTTTGTTTTCATGTATATATAAATTTATATAAAAAGAAGTACAATTTGAATGAAAAGATATTTTCTCCACGATTTTTCATCCAAATTGTATTTGTTTTTAATTTGATAACATAAAGTTGAAACAGTATTAATTTTTTATCTATATATATATTTTTAAACATGTTAAATGTCTACTGCCATGTATTGCTAGAATCATAAATGAATCTCTTCGACTGAGATTGTTCCCTGATACCTTGAAAAGTGCCATTGTTCGCCCATTGTTGAAAAAGCCACATTTGGATATTGAGAACTTGAAGAACTACCGCTTTATGGAATGCATTGCCAACTCAGATTCGTTCTTTGGAGACATTAGAAACGTTCAAATCTAACCTCTCAAAACATTTCTTTTTGTCAAGGCATACTAACTTGAATATTAATGTTGTATTATATTGTAAATTGTAGTTGTTTATATAATTATCAAAATATATATTGTTCTTTACTGTCTGTGTGTTTGGCATTGACAATCCTTTCCTCTTTGACTTTGACATGGCAGATTTGGAGTGTGCGCCTCGCAGGCTGTCCCTCTTTTCTGTTTTTATTAGAGAATGTGTTTGTAACTACATGGACGTGTTGTATGTTGTTCAACACTTTCATCTTGTTTTACAATGCACCTCGGGATAGTTTAACTAGACAGATGGCGCTATACAAATGTATTCTTCTTCTTCTTCTTCTTCTTCTTCTTCTTCTTCTTATTATTATATATTTATAGGCGTATCAGGACATCTCCCCCGGGGACAACTCCCACCGGACAACTCCCTTGGTGGACAGCTCCCCCGGAGGATAACTCCCCCGGAGGACGGCTCCCCAGCAGGACATCTCCCCCAGGAGGACGGGTCCCCCCGAGGACGAGTCCCCCGGAGGACAGCGCCCTCGTGGACAACTGCCCTTGAGGATAACTCCCGCGGAGGGCAACTTCCCCGGAGGACAACTCCCCTGGAGGACAACTTCCGGCCTGGAAGAAACTCCCCCGGAGGAAACTCCCCCGGATGACAACTCCCCCGGGGGATATCTCCCCTCACTTTAAATGCTTCATATATTGATCTTATGCCAACCCCTTGGTTTGCCTTTTCTTTATAGATTATTCCAGTATTTTTCTCCCGGAGTAGCCCCTCTGGGATGACAAACGGGGATGGTTTATGGGGATTTGCCCGTTAGGTTGCACGGTACTTTGTTGCTTAATAATAATGGCTAATTATTCGTTCATCTTTTTCTCTTGTTTGCCTTCTCTTACTCATCATGTTCGAGCAAGGAGATTTAAAGTATGGAGTGACAACAACGAAATGCAAATTAATTCATGTCGCTTCCCATCTTTCAAGAAGTACAAAAGAATACTCAAGTGCGCTGTAGCCTTTTATGGGCGACCTGTGATGCCGCCAGTTTCATAGGAAAACTGAAAAGTAATTTGTGTGGAAAATAAATGATTGGGAATATTTTCTTTTTATATTTTATTTGATCACAGAACATGGATATTTTAAAAACACATGACGGAATATGTATCAAAGCCCTATTATGTCACAAAACTTGGGCGAAATATTGTTGTTAATAGTTGTAAAATATGAAATACCTCAGAATTCGACCATTTTTAAATCAACATTTTACACATTTCAACAAACTTCCACAGTACAAAAATTTAAGATCAATTTGTTGGAAAATATTTATTTGCAATGTTACGTGTCACATTATGCGGCCACATGCGACTAGTCGAGTAATTTCAAGTCATATTTCAAGAAATATTGTAACATTTAGTTTTGCTGTCCCTGTGAAAGTTAGTGATATGTCTGTTCATACACTGAAAACCTAAACGGGTAGACCGACTAGCTTTAAAGCTAGTCGTAGTGATGCCCAGACTGACTAGCTTTAAAGCTAGTCGGTCACGACGGACTAGTTTTCCTTCAACATAACCCGGTTATTACGGACTAGCTTTAAAACTCGTCCGTCTCTACGGACTAGCTTGAAAGCTAGTCCGTCAAGTTAGTCCGTCAAGACGGACTAGTTTTAATGCTCGTCGGTCACGACGGACTAATTTTAAAGCTCGTCCGTCGTGACCGACTAGTTTGCGGAACTAGCCTAAAAGCTAGTCGTAGTGATGCCCGACTGACGGCTTTGAGCAAGACTAGCTTTACAGCTAGTCGGTCATGGTGTAAAAAGCTAGTCCGTCGCGCTTTTCTGCCGCGATGTTCTTGCTGCTGTCTTGACAGACTAGCATGACGGACGAGGTTAATATGCTTCACACTGGTCAGAGACGGTCAAATCTGAAATATTAGAAGACCATTATAAAGATACGATTAAAAACCATGCATTTTGTCACAAGATTTGAGCAAATAAATAATAAAATAAAAATAAATAAATTAAAAACATTTTTATTATGATGATATAAATCAGAGACAGGAATTAATACAGGAGGCACAATTAGTTAACATTATGGCAATTAACAAATAATGGGGGCACGGGCCCAGGAGTCGCCGCCATGGCTTGATCATCATGACTTTGTTTGTTAGGCCTACCTGCTTTTTGCATTTTCGGCGATTACACTTGTCCTTGAGAGCCACTTCAGAATCCCAAAGTCGCGCCTCTAATCCAATATTCTTTTTTTTTTTCAGATACAAGTAATTCAAACGAAAGTGGCGCCTATATTTATTATTAGAATAAATTCAATTTTCATAATTTATTTTAATGTGATCGTTACTATCGTTGTAAATACAACACATTTATAAATTGATTTGGCAAGACATAATTTTTCGCGTTGGTGATATATAGCATTAATCTATGTGAAAAAAATAACCTATCTGTGAACTGAAACATAAGGAATTAAAAAAAGATACTCCACACTTCATGTCACAGGAAGGAGATCGCCATTATAATCAAAATCTTAAGCTTTACGGGAGGTTATATCCAGTGTGCGTCTGTACAGTTTGGCTCATTGAATGGAATTCACATACAGATAATGCCAACTAAAACATGTAATATTGATGTCCTTTTCGCAATGCGCATGTTATTCAATCAATTGTACCACTTTCTATTCATTGCTGTTGCTAAGCCAGGCATTCACCAGCAATCGATAAGAATAGACGGTTCATTCTGTAGTAACGAAGTTATCAATTAAGCCTGTAATTAAAGGCGCGGTCCCCACTGGCTCTTTAGGATGATTTGCGTATGAATTGCGGATGTGTTTGTTTTGTTTTTTTTTTTGTTCCGGATGAACGAAATTTGTATACGCAAACTCATGCGCAATTAATCCTCCCGTCAGTGGGACGGGCCTTAAAGAATGGAACAATATTTCTAACCTACTCGTGAATGGAAACTTGTCACGATTTATGTTATTTCGGTCTATCGTAATGCTCTCAGATTGTCAAGCAAAAACAACCTTTATTGAGAATGTTGATTGTATCCAACTTCTATTCACTGTTGTTTGCTAAGCCGGGAATTCACCAGCAATCTGTAAGGAAATACCGGGTTCTTGAGTTCTATAGTAACAAGGTATTCAATTAGCCTGTAATTGAAGAATGGAGAAGAAATTTTGAAATTCTACCGGTACTCGTGAATTGCATACCTTGTCATGATAGATGTTATGTCTCGTAAGCTTTTCAGATTGTCAAGCGAAAACAACATTTGTTTCAGAATGCATCAACTTGATTATGCTCGGAACAGAATAAATAGAGAAGTTACATTGAAACGACATTGCAAACTATTTGTATCAAAGCTAGTCAGTCTTCTAATGGGTGAACTGTTTACCCCCCTACTTTTTTTTTACCTAGTCGGTCACGTCGATGGACTAGCATCAAGCTTGACGGACGAGCTTTAAAGCTCGTCAAAGTGAGAGATGTAGATTCAGTTGTATGCTAGTCCGTCTTGACGGACTAACATGGCAGACTAGCTTTAAAACTAGTCCGTCTTGACGGACTAGCTTTAAAGCTAGTCGGTCCATTGACGGACGAGGTTAGGTTTTCAGTGTACTATCCGACCAGAGGCAGAGAAAAGTAGGCCTAATTATCATCTCCCACCCCCCCCCCTCCATAATCGACACCAATGGGAGTGAAGTGAGATGGTGGTAGCTAAATTATGAAAATATGACAAGTCTCAGAATACGTATTAACTCGATGAGAAAACGTTGAGAAGTGTGTCAAAAAAAGAAAGTTATTATAAACCCCTCAAAAAATGTCTTGCAATTCAACTTTGAGCCCTCATATCTTTTTTTTTGGATTGTTTATGATGGTTAAATTTGATATTATTGGAAAGTTGATTTATTCCTTGTCACATTGATACCCCATTTGTGATGGTTATGTTATGCTTGAATGCACAGTACTCGCAAACTCGAATGAAAGTCAGAAAAGGAAAGTTGCCAAATGAATGGCTATTGCTTACATCGATTTCTTAACTGTATAAAAGGTTTTTGTGTTTCTTTGTGTTTGTTTGGTTTGTGCGTTAGGCGCTCAATACAATGTTGGATACTCTTGGTTATATGTCAAATAATGTTTCAGGTAATTTAAGGTAGTATTTGTTGTTAATTTGTTTGTAAAAAGAACTGTTTTAATAACCAACGAGTGGTTTGAGCATTACTTGTGTATTGGTTACATACAGGTTATTGCAAGTTTCCAGCATAACAAATTCGCTACTCATCTCTTTTTCATCCATCTCCAACAAACAAAGCAAGCAGTATCAAAACAAACTTCTTTTTTTTTGTCCATTTCAGCACACAATCGTTCTCTGTTCTTGAACACCGTATCTCAACATTTGATAAGCGCGCCATCCTAGCTTTATCAAACGACTACTCATGAAAAATAAGCACTGCCAAGCAAAAAGCTTGGGCAAGGCACATTTCTTCTTCCAAACAATAAGTGAAAACATTGAGGAATAATGCATGACCCATTTAATGATACTCAATAGAAACTCTGCCTTTCAACAACAGCCATTCATTTGGCAACTTTCCACTTCTGACTTTGATTTGTATTCGGGAATACTGTGCATTCAAGCATTGCACAACCTTTACAAATGGGGTATCAGTGTAAAGAGGAATAAATGAACTTTCCAATGGTATAAAATTAATGAATTATAGACAATTAACAAAAAAGATACGAGGACTCAAAGTTGAATTGCAAGACATTTTTTTGAGGGGTTTAGTAGATACTAATTCACGGAATTTATATTGTATAGTGTGCTGTACGAGGGCCAGTACTGACCACTTGTTGATATGTTTATTGTGGTAACTGGTATCCGAGGGTAATGTCTTCTCGAACACATACATCAGAAATTGAGAAGGGTGGAATTTGAAATATACAATTAAACAGCTAAGAACCGTGTAACCTAACGGGGCAAATCCCCGTAAACCATCCCCATCGTTTATCGTCTA
Organism: Paracentrotus lividus; assembly: GCA_940671915.1. Taxonomy (NCBI): domain Eukaryota; kingdom Metazoa; phylum Echinodermata; class Echinoidea; order Camarodonta; family Echinidae; genus Paracentrotus; species Paracentrotus lividus. The sequence goes on along the minus strand of CALNVZ010000649.1, from coordinate 31,469,230 downwards.
AGAGGGGCTACTCCGGGAGAAAAGTACTGGAATAATTTAAAGGGGAAGTTCACCCTGGAATTTTATTGGTCTTAACAAATGAAGAAAAATAATAAAAAAATATTAGTGAAAGTTTGAAGAAAATCGACCAAAAAATAGCGAAGTTATCAATATTTAAAGTTTTGATTCTATGACGTCACATGCGAGCAGATCTCCTATGTGTTATGTAGTGTAAATTCCATAATGTCTTTTTTTTTCAGAAGAAATTAATTATGTCACCTGTGCGGTTAATATAGCATCAAACATTATGTTCATATACATGACTATGTCAAATTGACCCATTCCTTTATCAAGAACCATGACAAAAAGACCAATTTGTAGAATTTACATACACAACCAATGGGAGAGCTGCTCGCACGTGACGTCACAGAATCAAAACTTTAAATATTCATAGATTCGCTATTTTTTGTTCGATTTTCTTCAAACTTTCACTAATATTTTTTTGTTATTTTTCTTCATTTTTTAAGAATTTTCAGAGTAGGCCTATCATTCTATTCAGGGCCTTTTTAATCTGGGGCTGAAGCACCCCCCCCCCCCATCCCCCAGCTCCGTGGCCCCTGCAAGGTTAATGCTTCTAGGTTCTTGATGGAGCTTATTCCATTTTTTATGTATTGTCCTTCTTAACTTTGTAAGAAGTCAGTATGGCGGGCAGGGTTCACTGTGTGAAAATCATTTAGGCCCCTATTAGGCCCCTATTAGTATAGACATAACAGTTAATTGGCACAATCTTCTAACGATTAATTGCTACATACAGTGTTTCTCAACAGTTCGTTTTTACCAGGATGGTTCTGATAATGTAATTGAATATTATTATTCTTATTATTATTAGATAATTAAATGCTGAGATGTTCAACATGAGACTCTCATTGATTCGAGAACCAGATGGCCTATTTCTGGTACCGAGTTGTTTTTAGAGAATACCGGTTGCATAGCTGGGCCATGCCAGGCCAGTAACCATAGATGGCCGAGGTGATAGACGACTCTTTCAATACGAGTAGTTTCGCACGTACGTCAAGTCTGTGAAGTTCCCGATCCGATGCGTTGCGAGAAGTCGACAACTAGCAACTCTTATCTTTAGATCCTTCAATTCTATGCTATGGCTGAAAGTGGTATGATTTGGTGTTCCTTATACTAATCCTTTGAGTTTTAGCTTGAATCCGTAGTTTTATGTTTAATAAGTAGGATGGGGGGGGGCCCGTTGTCCGGACACTTAAGTTAAGCAGATAAAAACATCATCTTTTGCTCTCGATTTTCTCAAAATTTGTGCAGTAAATAGCAAAAATATTTTTAAATATTTGTGCTTTGTTATATTGTCTGATATCATTTTCAATCAATTAATGAAATATTGATCACTAAGCTCCTAATTGCCGTCTTTGTCCGGACAAACAACCCGTCCGGACATACAACAACCGGGTATACTAAACAAGCTAAAGAAACGAAAGGTCGTAATATGTAGGGCCTAGCTACACCACTTACGCTTATGCATGGTCAATCATAATGTGGGCGTACGCAAATGATAATGTGTGGGACTGTTATTTTATTTTATGAAAAGTGTTGACCTTACGTTAAACCAAACCGTGGCCGTGAAATTGACAAGAAAGAGAAAAAGATATTTTGTAGCGTTAATTGGTCACATCGTGGAATAAGTAGCCTCTCTTTGCATGTGTGTGCAAGTAAACTATGCCAATCATTTACTATGACTAGCCCGCACACGCAGTGTGCGGGCTACGCTTTATTGACATTTAACGGCGATGTGAAGTCTGTTTTCCGCCGCTTTTCCGGGCAATAACTTAAATCCTTGTCATTAAACTACCGTATATATTATTTTAATATATACTTACAAATCAGCCCGGAACACTATCGTCTTTGTTGATTCTTTGTATCATATGATATTTAGGGGTCAAAATCTCCAGACTTCTTCAGTAAAACAATTCGTATTGAAGTTTTTGTCTTTGTAATACGCATGTGTCATGGATATTGCCATCGTTATCCTTTAGACAAGTCATTACAAAAATAATTATGTTTTTATTCCATTACGTGGTAATTAACCAAAACAAATGAGATTACTTACATGATTAGTCATGAATTATTTTTTATTTTAGTTTTTGAGCACATTTTTCTTGCATCAGCCTCTTTTTCGAAATGGAACTTAAAAACTATACAAAATGAACTTCTTGATCAAAGGCTACGCACGATACTAATAATACTACCAGCTTAATCAACATGGCGGATCGGACAAATTTCTGGGCATGACGGAAATCCAAAGGAAATCATCTTATTCTGGGTGCTAATGTGTGTTATTTTCTTTCAAATTTTGCCGGGATGTATGCTTAGGTAAGTGTCGTTGTATTTATATGTTTTATTTTTGATAAATTTTTGTGTAATTTTTTTTGTGTGTGTTAAAACGGTGCGACAGGATCTTAATGTATATGTTTACTTCAGGACGCCGCCACTTCGTGGCGGCGTTCCGGGGCTAGCCAATCATGGGAGTGGAGTTGGAAGGAGTGAATGTTTGATTGAATATCGACCAAAATCCAAATTTCCAAAAATCAACAAAGACACTCATATGTATATGTTTTGATGTGATGTCACGTGCGAGCTGCTCTAACTGTAACGTTAGAGTCTATGTGTTATGTAATGTAAATTCCATAAAGTGCCATATTTTTCCAGAAGAATATTGATTATTTCACCTGTGTGGTCGACATATCACACCTATCACCATGATCACTTAGGCGTATAGATAGCGACGCCAAACGGAAGCCAATTTTAAGGGGTCCTATTCCGACTGCGCACAATGTATGTCTCTGTTCAATGTTTAGTTATTGCTTCTAAAATACATTTTATGTTTGTTTAATGTCACTTACCCGTAGAAAATACTTCTATCTTTCATTTCTTGATGTTGTTTTGATGCAATAAAGTCATCTTGTACCCCAAAAATGAGTTTTCATGAGTGTCTTATTTCGTTGAAGTCGCGTTATATTTCCGTGTTTCGGGCTCCGTACAGCTCCCGACCGCATCACTTCCGGGTTGTACAGCTTCAGCTTCCAGGGTTATTTCTCAGGGAGTTTTGAAGTACACACCGAGCAAAATGGTTCCCAACGAAGGTAAGAATATTTCTGACATTATTATTCGAAAAAAAAAATTTTACCGATAAATTTTATCCGATTTTAAGCGTCGTTCTTTGAGACGATATTTTAGTGGTATTTTAGGGTCAAATTCATTCTAAGTTTACAACAACTTCTGGCCGTTGTTCAACAAGTGTTCAAACGGTTTTGGACTCGGCGAACACTCGGCTTTTGCATGATACCAAACTTATACGATGTGTTCCTCGCGAGATTTCGCGAAGGCTCGGTATTTGACAATATGTCGTAATCGAGCGCGTCGATTGTTGCCGAGGACCAGAAAGGGCGCCATCTATGGCGATCCTCACGTAGTCCCACGCACCTATTTATTTGTAACCTTTTATGTGCTGGTTTATCTACTATTCGGGACTATCACAAAATGAAAGTTATATATATATTTCTTTTAATAGCATGAAGAAACATGAATGAAACAATGGTGGTTATAAAATATATCTTCCAAAATAAATAAATTATTATTAATATATGAACCGATTAAAGTTTTAGATTGAAAATAAGGCAATAAAATGTGAGGATTGGGAAGCAGGCAAATGTTTTTTTTTAGGTCATAAAATATAATGGAGGGTGCCAGGGGTGGGGGTGGGTCAGTCGATGTTTTTTTTTTTTTTTTTTTTAAAAATCTTAAAGTTAGAATGATGTGAGTGCCTAAGGCTAAGTGGGGGATGAGCCCTCCCCCCTCCCCTTTCTTTTTTTTTTTTTATTTTTTTTTTTTAAGGAGGTGCCAGGGATGGGGGTGGGCAATCGATTTTTATTTTTTTTTTTAATCTTTAGTAGACTCCACGACGTGTGTGCGTAAGGCTAAGCGGCGGGCAGAAGAGGCAGAGTGCCCCCAGGTACCGGTTTTTTTTCTTTTTTTTTTTTTTTCTTTGAGACTTTTTTTTTTGGGGGGAGGGGTGTCGGGGAATGTGCTTTCAAAAATCACAACTGACTTGCTTTCTTTCTTTTCTTTCTGCTCCCCCCCCACCCCCCCCCCCCCCCGAAGTCAAGACATATTGTTTGGGCCATAGATTGTTAATTACTCCCAATGAATTATTTTTATCTTAATTTGCCACTCTCCCTTTGGTTGCTGGAGTCCGTCCCTTTCTTTTATTTTCCCCGAGGGGGTGGGAGATTGGACTATAAACTCAATGCAAATAAAATTGGCTTGGATTTGACTTCAACCTTTATTTCCAAAAAAACAAATCAAGAAAATACAAGCATTGTAGTACAGTGTAAGCATAAACAATTTATAACAAAAAAAAAAAAATATTTGAACAAGGAACATTAAAAATTAATTTTCACCTTTAGAATCTTCTTTTAATATATACTCTTTTTTTTCCTTTTCTGTAAATTACAAAAAAAAAACAAAAAACGTTCCCATGAATTATCAAAGTGCTATTTTTGTCCAAATTATTTTCATTTTCACATTTCTTGTGAACAAAATATCATATGCATAATAATAATTTAACACTAAAACACTATAAATATTCAGTTGCATATCAAATAGATAAAAGTCGATGTAGACTGAATACAGCCATTGTAATTGTAGTGAGAATGGAAATGCCCATTGAAATGTTGCCATTCAAATGTTGCCCGAGAACATCAAGAAACTGGTGCAGCATGCCTTCTCCTTTCTTTGACACTAGTGATGACAGTTACAGTTGCTAGATGGGAAAAGGATGAGAAATAAATGAAATCTGTTATGACATATAATTTCAATAAAAAAAATTATCTTTCAAACAGTTTATAGCTTTCAATACTTCCGTATATATATATTTCTGTCTTTATATTCTTCTTTTATTTCAAACCAAACCAATTGTATAACTTTCATTTCTCTTACCCACCTACTGCAGATAAAATATCCAATTCAACATACGATGAGGAGGATCAGCGGAGGACATTTCCTGAAGACAAGTTTATAGAACATGTCCTGTACCTACATGTATATGTAGGATACTACATGATATATTAAGATTTATTAAAACAATCAAGTTAATTGTTAGATATATAAAAATTACACTAGAACACCAACATGAACAAAGACATACGTGTGTGGAGTCAAAATGTGATATCCATTAGATCTAAGTAATAATAACTATATAGTTATTGTTACTTATTGGATATTGTATATTGCCAGTAAAATAAGTTTATCAGGGTTAGACTGTATCCAATTATAGTTACAAACTCGTTTTTACAACCTGTAAGTCATATTCCTGAAATTCTTGTATGTACGTTATGTTATATATTGACAATTTAAAAGTTAATAAGGCACTAGTTTTCATAATAAAATTAGGAAGATGATTGGAAGAGGGATCAAAATGATCTAGAGATCCATGTCCACCTCACAAAATGTGCAGGTATCATCTAAAAGGATTTATTATGTGCTTTTGTAACTGGTAGCAAAATTTTGCAAGAATTGTGTGGAAAAAGTACCTACAATCGCCAAGTTAATTATGCGCTAATTAGAATATGCATGGGTAAAAATAAAAAACCGTCCTTTTGTGTGATAGAGAATTATATAAGCTTCAAAATGAGTACAAACATGTATAACTTTTTATGAAAAATTAAAAATCCTTTGGCATTGCTAGTATAGATCTATACATGATATAGCACGATCGATGCCAATCCTTTAGTATTGAACTTGTTGCACATCAAAATATCTTTGAACGTTAGGCCTACAAGTTCGTTTGTACAGAACTAGAGGACAATGCATTTTGATTGCTGGGCGCTCTGATTAGCTATCGTGTGAAGCTCCGCCTCGTGGTTGCGATGACTGAAGTGCGTTGACCGTAAATGAACAACGCGATTCAGCTGTTCCTGAAAGACCGCTTTTATCGTGCGCGCTGTTATCATAACCAAAGTGGACCCATTTCGCAAGAAAAACTGCAAGACTCGACTTCTCAAAATGTGCGCCGCAAAGCCACTCTTTCAATACTTTTTAGAATAAAGAAGAGAAATATAAATAGGAACTGCAGCATATCCACTGTCGGATTTCGCCCGATAGTTAAAAAACGTATGAAGAAATGGGGACTTGCCAAAAAAAATAAATGACAAATCTAAATTTTATTGTGACTATTGTTCATTGGAAGGCACAATGGTAGTGGATTTCAAATGCTAACGTGATCATTCGAGCGTCGTGCATAAATTATGGAGTTTTTTTTTTTTTTTTTATTTAAGGCACAAATCATAGGTTTTGAATAAATTTCAAATCAAAATCGTGGAAAAAAAAATCACTGATTTTTTCTTTTCCCTACAAAAAAACTTGTGAGGAAATTGTCAGAAATTAGACTTAAAAAAAACCACAAAAAACATAATTTTTCATCCAAGAAGAGAAAAGAAAATTAAAAACATCCAGGATAGTGAAAGGCACATCCAAGCACTCAATTATTGAAGAAAGGTACTTTGAAAATTTATCTTGAAAGTGACAAATTAAGTTTGTTTTCTAATTTTTTTTTAAATCTTGTCATTGGTCCCATATAGTTCAGGTGCGTGTGTGACACCTATGTTCATATGTACATGCCTCTATCAAATTGACCCATTCCTTTCTCAAGGACCATGAGAAAAGGCAAATTCATGAAATTTACATATACAACACAAGCTGCTCGCAAGTGACGTCAAAGGATAAAAACTTTAGATATTAATAACTTCTCTATTTTTTATCAATATTCTTCAAGCATTCACTCATATATTTTTTTTTTCTGCATTTTTAAAACCAATAAAATTCAAGAGTGAACTCCCCCTTTAAAAACTATCCCAAAAAGCTATATGCACGAAGAGGTTGAAATCAGAAGGTGATAATGTCTAAAAGTTGTAAAATTGGTACAACTTTATTTCTATAGACATTGGCCCACTGTATTTAGATTTGATTGTTGAAATTGATTTGAGTATTTAGAGAAACTTCAAGCTAAAACAAAAAATAAATCCCACTTTTGTATAAGTTTAGATGGTTTGTTATTGAGAGGCAAAACTTTCTTTCTTGTGGAATAGAAATTTTTCTGTGCTGTGAGTGTGTGCAGTATTCTGGCATTGAATGTAGACATTTTGATATTTTCACAAGTGGTTCTAGTTGAATATCAAGTCTTAAAGTATGTTTGACATTGTTTCTTTTCAACTATAAAAAGATTCACCCTTCCCCCTGCCCCCCCCCCCAAAAAAAAAAAAAAAAAAGAAGAAGAAGGAGAAGAAAGCACAAAATGTGATTGTAGCAAGTAATTCAATTCTATTATATTGCATTATAATAGAACTGGTAAATAAGTGCACTTTATATGTCATTGCAACCATCGCAGTATAGATAATGATTGTTAGTAGTATTGTAATGTTGAAATATATTACTGTATTTAATAACAATAAGTATAATTATAATTATTTGAAATGTAATTCTATTATTTTGTACTTCTCAACTTCTATCATTTTAAGTGCATTGAAATGTTTATGTAATGCGCTATATGAATGTAAATTATTATTAATATTGTTATAAAACAAAAAACCTTTGTTTAATTATCTAGGTCAAAGTTCCAGTGTTCCTTCAACTGTGAGTGAGTTTGTTACTCCAGTCAAGGAAGTCAAGGTACCTGAGGATATCAAGAGATGGCAAGCATCACAGGTTAGTATACAAATATACAATGACAATCGAGGATCTGGTTAAAACTATTCGCATCGAAGGAACATCACATAGTACTATTCTCTCGAGGGCCATCGGCCCGAGAGAGAATAGTACTATGTGATGTTCCTGAACTCGTGCGAATAGTTTTAACCTGTTCTGAGAATGAGTCATTGTATATTTGTTTTATATCCCTTCCACTAATACCATTCCTTTTAATTTTTTTTAATGAACAAAATTATATAGTCTATGCTTACCTTTCTTCTGGATCCAATAAGTACAGGTACTTACAAAGCGCCCGTTTTTGTTCGAGCACCGACGAAAAATCTTGCGAGCGCTGAATCGAGTGATTTGATGTCGATCTCATCACAACTCACACCATCAATTTGTGAACAAAATTCACGGAATATAGATACAGCATACTTAATTTGTTTCTGAGTATTAACGCTGTCAGTCGAGTTCATGAAATCCACAATTTCCTCGTCATTATACTGCTGAAATCTTCCGTTATTACCATCAATCTGGCAACTAGTGGAGGCAGCCATTTTGTCTGTTTACAAATAAAAATCAGCTGTTGCGCACCTGGCCAGTGCAGCTCGCTCGCCGAAAGTTTGCCGTGGCATGCAGTGGAGAATTCAGGTAAAAGCAGCAGAGTAGCACCGCTCGCGTTGCGTTGCGCAACTCGTGAATAGGGGGGGGGGGTCGGAAAAACGTATAGTCCAGTTTTTCCCTAGGAAAAAAATGTACTATGCGTGACGTCATGAAGAAAAACGAACTATTTCTTGAGAAACGTTTTTCTTAGTTAAACTATTCTTTTTCTCCTTGTGTACACTCTCAATGCAAACAATCTTAGATAAGGGATATAATATTAAGTATTAACCCTTAAGCACCGAAATCGCCTGAAACTGCCCGTCAGCTTACTAAACCTCTCCACAGATCAAAGGCTATTAAAGGGATGCGGTAACATTGAATGATACTTAAAGGTACTGTCATCCTTTTTCACAAATTGCAAAAACTAATGCAACTTGGCATAACTTTAGAATATGATCAACCTATACTGTCTATTCAAACTTACTGTCATAGGTTGCCTAGATCAGAAATATGAAACAAAAATCTGACTACCAATCTAGACCAGTGCTCCATCAACATCGTTGATATTACACACAGCACATCAGCGTGCATTATTCTCTGCGCTAACGGTCAACAGTTCGCACAGTACGGTATATTTGTCGAGGTTCGAAAAAATAGGAATGAAATTTGATAATAGCAATATAATGACATACACATTTGAGCTTAATCGTGTTGTGGGAAGTTATAGTCATTGATATCCTACTATATCCTCTCAAAAACTAGAAATGTAATATTTTTGCCTGTAAAAGGATGACACCTTTAAATGGAAACTTACTTGACTTTGCTCATTTTACCAACATGATTATAAACGCATAGGTTGTTCTGGCATCTCTTCAAAATTACAGGCCAATTGCTTGCTTTAATGACCTTTGAGTTATATCATTTCATACTCAAATTTTCAAAAACACTACTGGACTTTTTGAAACCACGTGCATTTCAACAAAGTACACCACATTTCCTGTCCTGAAGTCCCCATCCCTACCAGGCTGCTAAGCTCACAACAGACAGGTAGTAAATAAACTTGTGCTCAACCGAATGTTTAGCTTTGTTTGTTTTTACTGCTTTAAGATAGTAAATGACTTCCATTTGATCTGAAACTTTCAGTAGTTTGTTTTTACAATTCGAGCAATATAATTCTATATATTCAGAAGATCTCTTTTGTACTTGTGTTTGGAAGTTCCCAAATACCTTTAAATCTTCGCCTTCCCACAGATCAAAGGCTATATCAACCCCTGAGCACCTAAACCACCTGACAGCTTACTCACTAAACTGCCGCCAACCGCTGCTGCTTTATGCATACTAAAGTCATAATATCAAACATGCCCATGTTTGGTTGTGCATTACCCATAGGACGTGTGTTGTCCGATTCTGCACAAAAAATTATGTTTTACGTGTATTTCTTATTGAAACACCCTGATGAAAACACAGTAAATCCTTTCCGTGAATCTTATATTTTCTATTTTTTTTAAATTACATCACTGTTTCATCAGACACATTAAATGTACGGTCTCCATGAAAGCTCTGTAATGTTAATTTTCTGTAAACAGATGATAAAACCTGGATATTGAATAGCTAAAAAGATAAATTGATATTGAAAAGTGAAGAGATATATTGCTGTCATATTATTCTTTTTATCCCATATTTTTTATTCCCATATTTTTTATTTTCTTTGTGTTTGTATTTAGGCATATGCAGACTATTTGTTCTTTGTATCGGCTCTGAACGATGTAGCAAAAGGGAGTAAGCTGACAGATGAATGTACAATGTCACTGGTTAGTAAGAATTGTGTTCTACTCTTATAAGTTAAACTTATCTGGGCGATTCCATGCTGTGTCCTACGGGATATTTTTATAACATTTTACATCTTTTTGACAAGAAAATAAAGTAATATTTTCATGATTGATGGTGATAGTCAAGTAGTACCAGAAGGCGCCCAAGAACCAAGACTTAACTTGACTTGATTACAAATTATTTACAACTGGAATGAAAAATTGTACTGTTTTGTATGGGACACAAAAATAACAGAAAAAAACAAAGTGACAAAAGCATGGAATCGCCTATCTGATGTATTTTTAATTAACAATGTTGAATAGAATAACAAGGTTATGTAATCCAATGATCTATTCGCCTGGGGATGTTAAGACCATTGATTTGATCCCTGGCATGACATTTAATGTCCTTGAAAATAGCTTTCATTTTATTTTTGCTTCTTCTCACCAAGGTGTAATGGGTACCTGATATGGTAGAGTGCTTAATATACTTGTAATACTGTTAAAGCGCCACGGTCATCCTAAAAAATTGTCTCCCCCTGTGTCACTTTCTCTTTGCACCTTTCCCCACTTTCGTTTTTCTTCATGAATGTTTGAGCTTCAATATTTAGATACTGCACTTGGAAATTGTGATTGATTTGAAGTTTTCCATATTTTGTCAAAAGCATTTGTGCAGTGCCATTTAATTCTGACATCACATAGCTCCATCCACGTAATGAAGGTGATACTAATCGTATGCAATGCAATTTCTAACGTCAGCTTTATGCTCACAATAATTTCATTGGCCAATGATAATCTTATGGATGGGGCAAAATATTCATTGATCCAAAATTTAAAATATTGGACCGTTTCCATTAGCATACAAATTTAAAATGGGGTTTGATATTTTGGCTCTCAGAAACAATCTCAAAGAACGTGAAAAATATCTGCACCTCAAAAACCCTACATCTGAATAATATTTTTGTTTATTTTGTGTAGGCATGTGAGAAGGTGTTGATTCTCCTTGAAGAGTTGATGACATGGATAGCTGAGATACCTCCTATAGATCAACCACAGAGGTTTGGAAACATGGCATACAGAACATGGCATCAAAGACTACAAGATGTAAGTAAAGTTTATATCTACAATGTATCTCTCCTCCCTTCTCTCTATCTCTCCTCTCCTTGATGAGTTGATGAGATGGATAGCTGAGACTCCTCCCATTGATCAACCACAGAGGTTTGGAAATATGGCATAGAGAACATGACATCAAAGTTAGGTTTACAAATGAATATCCACTCTGTCTAACAGCAGTTGGTCTGGTTCCAGAGAGCCCTATTGCACCCCTAACCCTATAGCTTAGACAAAATAAAGCCCAGAAAAATTGTTGCAGGAGCACACATTCTTTCACCGTTGGTCCACTGAGCTATGGATGGTGCTTTTCAACCTGTGTTGGAGCAGAAGATCGATCCCAAAGATTATTTGCACCATAGATTCTGATTCTCTGATTGTCGAATATAACGTGGGCTCAAAACATTTGGTCTAATAATTTGGTGTAATAAATACTTGGTCTGATTCTCACTTGGTCTAATGACCACTCGGTCAAATTACCAGTTCGTCTAATAACCAATTTATTTAATCACCATATTGTCTATTTTCCAAATGAATATTTGGTCAATTACCAATTTATTACAGGAATTGACTAAGTGTGGTTAGACCAAGTGGACATTAGACGAAATACATTGTGGGCATTAGACATAATTTGGACTTGACAAAATGATAAAAAGGCAAAGTGGCAGTGAGAACTAAAGGTAATCAGACAAACTGGTTGTAGATGAAATAGAATTAGACCATGTGGAATGAGATCAAATGGGCATTAGTCAAATGTGTTAAGACCGATTGGCAATTTACCAACCGTAACAGGTATACTATGACATAGCATCTTTGTTCTGAATGTTGTTTTGTTGTCCCCGCCGAACGAGTTCAAGCAGGTGTCCCCGCCAAACGAGTTCGAGCAGGGGACTATGAAACGGGCTCCGTACGTGTGTATGTGTGTATTTATGTATGTGTGTGTGTCCGTCCGTCCGTCCGTGCGTCCGTATGTGAGTTCAATTTGCTACTCCTTCGCCATTTTTCATCCGATTTCGATTCCGTTTGTTTATATGATACACTTAGGTTGATTGGGCTAACCAAACATTTCTTAACAGAATTTTGACGCTTTGACCATTTGGACCCTGTTTTTGAGCCTATATTGTTAAGTTGGCTACAAAATTGGGTGGGGGGAATTGGAGAGTGGGGAAGAGGTGGCAATGTGTGGGGAGAGCGCTGCAGATGGGTGAATGGAGCGGGGGGGGGGGGGTGGCTACTCCTTCGCCATTTTTCATTCCGATTTCGATTCTGTTTGGCTCTATATGATAGCACTAGGTGAGGGCTTGTACAAAACTTCTTCACGGCGGATACTTAGTTGGCTGCTGAGGAAATTTTGAATTTTCACTCCCCATTTTTGACCTCCTTTGACCTGACGCTTTATTTTTGACCTATATTGGTTAATTGGCCTACGAAAATGCTACTCCTTCGCCAATGTTTTTTTTTCATCCGATTTTCGAATCCGGTTTGCTTTTATGATAGCACTAGCGTGAGGGCTACAAAACTTCTTCACGGAATTTTGACTTATTGAAAGCCCTTTGACTTCTTGACCTTGAAGATTCCTATACTTTATATTGGTACATTGCGTCGTTACAAAATGCATCTTCACCATTTTTCTTTCCGATTTCGGATCCAGTTTGCTTATGTGATGCACTCAGTTGATGGCTACAAAATTCTTTTCACCGAATTTTTGACAGATTTGACCTCTAGACCCTTTATGTTTTAACTCACCATATATTCGTAATTTGGCTACAAAATTGCTACCTGTTCGCCAGTTTTGATCATCCGGATCTTCGGACCTTCCCGTTTTGCTTATGTGATAGCACTAGGTGACATAAAACGCGATTTGATGACCCTTCGACCTTGACCTCAAATAGTGTTCTATACATTCGTCACCTGGCTACAAAGCTACTCGTCTGCACCAATTTTGACCCTGATCCTTGGACCTTTCAATTCCCTTCTTCTGATGCTGATCAGGATAGTAATAGTTCTCAAAACTTGCTATCCAACACAGATTTGCGTTACCTTTGACTATTTGTAGGCACAAAGCTCACTCTTAACCAAGTTTTCTCATCCGATTTCAGATTCTGCTTTGCGTTATGTCATAGCATAGGTATGAGGATCTACAAAACTTCTTCACACATTTTGTTGAGCCCCTTTGCAACTTCTGACCTATATTGTTGAATTGGCTACAAAATGCACTCCTTCACCATTTTTCATCCGATTTTCGAGGTTCTGTTTGCTTTATGTGATAGCACTAGGTGGAGGACTACAAAACTGTCTTCACAGAATTTTGACTTTTGACCCCTTTGACCTTTGACCTATATTGTACATTGGCTACAAAATGCTACTTCTTCGCCATTTTTTACCTGATTTCGATTCTGTTTGCCTTATGTGATATCACTGATCGTGATATAATGGGAATTTTACATTTTCGGCGGGGACATATATTACGCATCGCGTAATTTACTAATCCACTTGTTATCTTTGATATTATATTATTATTATTATATCATATACACACAGAATAGCAGTGAGCTGATATGTAAGATCTTGCCCGAAGACAAGAAAGGAGCTGTGATCGAACTCAAACCATACTTCACTGATGGCTTTGGAAACTATACCAGGATAGACTATGGCACTGGGCATGAGATGGCTTTTGCTGCTTTCCTGTGCTGTCTCTGCAAACTCAATGTTGTTCTACCCAGTGACTCACTTGCATTAGTTAATAAAATATTTGTCAGGTAGATTCTCTTTTCGTATTCAAACTTAAAAATTTATAGCGCAATGTACACCGTGGCAGGGGAGGCGCATCCCTTTATAATTTGAAAATCACTAATAGACTACATGTTAAAATCAGCAAATTTTGGCTGCTAATACCTTTAGTGGGCCTGGTGCCTCCTCTGTTTTCAAATCCTGGATCCTTCACTTTTACATGTAGGCCTGTATTCACAAAGGTGTCGTAAGACCATAGCTTAAATCAGTAGATTAACTATGGGTAGCAAAATGTGACAAAATATGTATACGTTGTTACATGTATGTTCCCTATGTTCTGGAATCATGCTGGTGAGGAAAACTTTAGTACTTATTATTCCTAGGCAGGATTTAATAGTTTCAGCACCAAAAATTCTGATAAATGGAACATCTACTGTTCGATATTGTGTCTCATTTTGTTACCCATAGTGAAATCACAGATTCAAGCTGTTGCGTAACTTAGGACACCTTTGTGAATATAGGCTTATGATTGGGGCAATTTGTCTGTCTTAGATATTGTTGACTCAAAATTTGCAATTGATCACTAGTTCTTCTATTAACTTTATTTCTATCATTGTTGGAATTTTAATAGATATCAAACGTTTCAACTAATTCTGATCAATCTCTATCCTAACAGATTCTATCGTATTATACTTCTTTCTAAGACAAATACGTCTAGGGATGCTGAAAAGGTTTTGAAAAACCTGTACAGGCCTGCACGTTAAAAAAAACACCGTAAAATTAAAAAAAAGATATTAAAAAAAAAAAATGCTCTAAATTTTATTGTCCGAAACAGAGTCCTGAAAGGTGAAACAGAAATTTATTTTGCCCAATAAATCGTGGGCCCGGCAGCCACTGAGTAGCGCCAGATCGACATTGCTCTATCCCTTTCTTGTTGAACGCCAAACAGGGTAGCAGGAACTCCCATTTTTTTACGTCTTTCGGTATGATGCGGCTGGGGATCGAACCCACGACCTCCCAATTATGCGGCAGACGCTCTATCCACTGGGCGAACACATATTACTATTGTGTAATAAATTACAAATCTGGACAAAAAAGACAATTTACTATTTAAACAAAAATTCAAATTATATAACATATGTTTGAAATTCTTTATACCAAGGAGAGATGAAATTCTTCATACAAGCTATATAAATGCAAACTGTTTTTATGTTATAATACATTCTCTTTTCAGATATTTAGACCTAACCAGAAAGCTTCAGACAACATATAACATGGAGCCTGCAGGAAGCCAAGGAGTTTGGGGTTTAGATGATTTCCAGTTCCTACCGTTCATCTGGGGTAGCTCACAACTCATTGGTAAGAAGATATAACTATCAGTTCATGTGGGGTAGCTCACAACTCAGTGGTAAGAAGATATAACTATCAGTTCATTTGGGGTAGTTCACAACTCAATGGTAAGAAGATATAACTATCAGTTCATCTGGGATAGGTCACAGCTCATTGGTAAGAAGATATAACTATCAGTTCATCTGGGATAGGTCACAGCTCATTGGTAAGAAGATATAACTATCAGTTCATCTGGGATAGGTCACAACTCATTGGTAAGAACATATAACTATCAGTTCATCTGGGGTAGCTCACAACTCATTGGTAAGAAGATATAACTATCAGTTCATCTGGGTTAGCTTTCAACTCATTGGTAAGAAGATATAACTATCAGTTCATCTGGGGTAGTTTAAAACTCATTGGTAAGAAGATATAACTATCAGTTCATCTGGGCTTGTGAGCTACCCCAATGCTGACCTGATAGTATATTTCATACGCACACTGAGCTGGACCTATACCCAGTATGAACTTCGCGGATAGTTAATCTTCTTACCAGATGTGAGTTTGTGAGCTATCCCAGATGACAACTGATAGCTTATATCTATCCTTACACAATGAGTTTTTAAAACCTACCCCAGCTATCGAGTCTGCATTAGTCTATATCTTCCTATACCAACTAATATGTGAGCATCCCAGATGAATACTGATAGTCCTTATATCTGTCTTACCAAATGAGTATTTTAAACGTACCCCAATGTCGAAATCTCATAGTTAATCTTCTTACACAATGAAGATGAAAGCTTCACACCCCAGATAACATCTGCATAGTTAATCTTACTTTGACCAAAATGAGTTGATGAGCTACCCCAAGATGAACTGATAGTTATACATTTCTTACCAATTGAGTTGGTGGACACTATCCCAGATGAATGCTGAGTTTGTAGTTTATTATTCTGTTCCTCTCACCAAAATGAGCCTGTGACCATTCCCAGATGAACTACTGAGGTAGTATTATCTTCTTACCACATGAGGCTGTGAACCTAATCCCACAGATGAACTGATAGATAATCTTCCTTTTACCATTGAGTTGTGAACCTACCCCAAATTGAAACTAGATTAGTTTATATCTTTATACACTATTTGTGAGATCCTACCCCACATGAACTGAATAGTTATATCTCTCCACAATAGTTGTCGAGCTTACCCCAGTAAGATGTAACCGGTTAGGAACTGCCGCAATATCATTCTAAACCCCAACAACTCCCTTGGGCCTTTCCTGCAGAGAGCTCCATCTGTTATAATGTTGGTCTTGAAGCTTTCATGGTTATAGGTCCTATAATATCTGAAAAGAGAGATGTTATTATAACATAAAAACGATGTTGCATTTATATAGCTTGTATCGAAGAATTTCATCTTCCTTGTATCAAAGAATTTCAAAAGACGATATGTTATATAATCTTGAATTTTTGTTTGTAAATTAGTAAATTGTCTTTTTTGTCCAGATTTGTAATTATCTCACTACCAGATAAGTAATATCGTGTTCGAACCCAGTGGAACATAGAGTCGTTCATCTGCCGCCATGAATTGGAGTCGACATCGGGTTTACCGATCCCCAAGTCGCATCACCCCCTCTCCCCTTCTCCCCCCCCCCCTCCCCCCTCCCTCTCTCCCCCCTTTTTTAAGTTTATGCTAACTCCTCCCCCCCCACCTCCCCCCCCCGCTTAATATCCGAAAGACGTAAAAGAATGGGAGTTCCTGTACCCTGGTTTGGCACGTTGCTAATCAAGAAAGGGATAGGAGCAAATGCTGGCTCGCCTACTCAGTGGCTGCCGGGCCCACGAATTATTGGCAAATAAATTTCTGTTTCACCTTTTCAGGACTCTGACTTTCGGACAATAAAAATTTAGACATTTTTTTGCAATATCTTTTTTTAATTTACGGTGTTTTTCTTTAACGTGCAGGCCATGAGCTTTGTACAGGTTTTTCAAAACTTTCAGCATCCCTAGACGTATTTTGTCTTAGAAATAGAGACGGAGGTCATAATACGATAGAATCTAGTTATTGTAATAAGAGATTATCAAATCTACAGGTTGAGAACAACGTTTGATATCTATTAGTACAATTCCAACTATATAGAAATAAAGTAATAGGAAGAGAACTGGTGTGCTCAAGTGTCTTGCAAATTTTTGAGGTCAACAATATCTAAAGAGTAGACAAATTGCACCCCCAATCTTAGAGCACCCTTATATTCCAAAAGGGTTCTGCTTCCTAATGTTACGCCGTAACAGCTGTGAATCCTGTGATATTCCACTATGACGACTGGCGGTAACAAAATGAGCACACAATAATCGAACAGTAGATGTATCCATTTATCAGAATTTTTGGTGCTGAAACTATTAAATCCTGCCTAGACCGAAATACATAAGTACTAAAGTTTTCTCTCACCAGCATGATTGCCAGAACAATAAGGCAAGACATACATAGTCAACAACGTTAGTTTATACCACTTATTTTGTACCATTTTCGGCTCCACCCATTAGTTAATCTACTGATTGTAAGCCTACATGCGTCTTACGACACCCTTCGTTGGAATAAGGGTCCCAGGACTTACGATGTAAAAGTGACAAGGTATCCCAGGATTTGAATAACAACGAGGAGGCCACCCATGGTAAATCTTTTACTTACTAAGCGGCATTACGCAGCTCAAGAATTGCTGATTTAACACGTAGCTTATTAGTCGATTTTCCAAATTTATAAAGGGATGGGCGCTTGCCCACCCGGTGTACATTGGCTATAAATTT
>CALNVZ010000649.1:31432593-31448916 GCA_940671915.1 Paracentrotus lividus | reverse complement strand
GTGAAATAAGATGTGGTGTTCAGATTTTTTAATTAAGATATTTGCAATGATTCTAATATTCTAATATTAATTCGAGCAGTAACTCATGGTTATCGTAGGAGAGTTGGCATTTTATTAAGGCTGAGACTATTTAGCAGACTGCTGCACTACTCGAGCTAAAAAAGCGCGCAATGTGGATCGGAAAATAGCTTGAAAAAATCCGTCCTGCACTAGCTCAAGCATTTAAAATTTCGCTTTAACGAACCAGACCCAACTTGAGACAAAACAAGACCGGTGTGATGCGGCAACTGGTAACTACGCTAGCTTCTACACGCACAGGGCACGATTTCGGAAATTAGCTCGAGCTGGCAGCATCCGCGCAAAATAGCGCGCTATTTTCATGCTAATAACGCAAAACGCTCGAGTTTTGCAAAAAAACCTAAGATGACCCAGTTTGAGATTTCTCTCAAATTAGCGCCTATTTAGACCACAATAGTCGGATCTGCTCTGATCGATACTAATTCATCAGATTCACAATATAGCGCCTATTAAAACTCGAGCTAGTCAGAGCGTATTATTTTACCCAAATACTACATGGTATTGTATAAGTCATTCATAGATGCCCCATTAAACCATGAATTGAGTTGGGAGCATCAAGAGGAAACTTGAAATTCTGTATCTTTTACACAAAAAAATGGCAATAACCATCACATTCAGCCCACTGCAAGTATCTACGGTACTATTTAAAAACTTAAAAATCCTCAAAATATGTGATATGCACCATTTATCGTTTGTATGTTTAGTTTGATCTGCGTAATAGTAACTCACACACTCTTTAGTGATTATTGTAATGTTATCAGCACAGATATTTCTACGAGATTCAAAAGCAGATGGACAGTTAAATCTTACATCAAAACTTATACTTTGCAAGCCCAATTCTCTTTCCTTCTTAAGCAGTTATTCTGAATAATTAACCCAGTGATATCAAGCTAAAAAACCACCAGAATCTCTTCAGGAACTCTTTTGAAAATGCATAACAAATCAATAACTAAATTTGCTTTCTCTAGTATGAATTTAATGTAATTACACTTCATGTAAAACTATGTATCAATAAGTTTATCTTATAGTCTATTTATAATGATGAGCCAGGCTTGACTAGCACATGTATTGCTAGTCTGTCCCATTACCACTTTAATGTTTTAATTCTCATGTATTGTCATGTCATGAAATGTTATCATTGGTAATAAATCAAATCAAATCAAATCAAAACTTCTTCTAAACTTTGTTCTTTTTTTCTCTATGCAATTGTTATCCCACTTTGGTACAAATTTCTTTGAAAATACCACATGTTCTGTTGATGAGATGATAGATCAAAGTTTTCATATTAAGTAGGATGTCCACTAAAATTTAAAGTATTTTATTTTTTGCTAGGCTTATTGGATAGAGCATTTTAAAAGAAATTTGGTATGATATCTATCACCAATATGTATGTTCCATTTCAAAGATGAGACAAAGAGTTCTCAGATTACAATGAGCTGCTGAACTTTTTACACTTTTCAGACAAACCAGAAGAATGTCAATAAACCTCAGTTTATTGGTCCTTGTCTTTATTCTATCAACCCAAATCATACAAACTTCTATGGTGTATCAACATGAAATGAGATTAATAGTACGATAATTGAGGTATGAGTAGATTATACAAAAATTATGCAGTACAAAACTGAGAATGGTTTGCAGGAATATTACCGTATGTATCCAATATGACCTCCGTGAGAATACTCCAAGGGTCATTTTCAATAGAAACACCCTAGACGAATTAGACTAAACAATAATTATCATGGTATGTGCTCAGAAGCTGAGTTTGATGAGGTTAGAGAATTTAAACTTAATGGCCATGGTAAACGGTTCTTTGTTTCACACCCAAATACATTTTTATTGTTCAAAAATAGTTTACATTTTGTAGATATCTCACTTTCCTTATCTGATATCTTTCCCAATCACTGAGAAATTCAGTCTATAACCACACATCACACACAAGCATCAACTTTGTTTGAGACACCATTTAGTTTTTCATTATCAACTTTCACAGGAAAAGTTATCAACGCTGTAGATCTAAGAAGAAACTTGACTCAATTAGAATAAAATATTTGATATTACCATGGCCAAATGACAATTTCATAACTGTTTTTATGAAATTTGCTATTCCCTCCTGTGTATTCATGAAGTAGCATGCATGGTCATGTTTGCATTGTATGCATGGGTGACTAATCCATACAGGAAAGGGAACCGTTCAGTGCTTTTTCTGTTGTGGGCCATCCCTAAAAGGTCAATAAGACAACTAAAATATTCAATTCTTCTTAAACATCCTATTCTTTATATTGCATAAATGTTTTAAAAACTTTGATTAACATGTTAATATGTATTGTCCAGATATGATACCACAAAGATAACTAATAGCCATCTTGGGTCAAAAGTCACTATTGCGTTTTTATTGATAGCGAAATCATGCGAGACTCATGTTCGTAACCACCTGTATGAAATTTAATAATGCATTCTCTGTATCGTGAAGATAAAGTTTGTGTGTTTTTCCGATTACATATTGCTATCTGATCACCCAAGTTAAGTGAAAAGGCTGAAATTCTATTCAGTAATTTAATATTTATCTGCAAATCATTCTCTTGCTTACTCATCAAGCACACACAGTAGTAATATAGCATGTACTTGTCAATCATTCCAATTTACCATGTGCAATATTACATTAAATCTATTTTCATGCTGATGTATGCTATATTTGATTTATCTCTTATGTACTTCTTTTCACCTCTCTCATTACCATGTATACATTTTTGAAGTACTTTTGAATTTCTGTTTATGTAGAGGATAATTGCTAAGTGTTTTCCAATCACAAAATGATTTCTGATGTATTACTTCAGTTGTCTGTATCTAATGTATGACACTCACAACCAACAAAAGTCAATTGAATATTTCAAGACACACTTCCAAGAATATGTAAGTGTAATTTATTATGCAGAGATACATTAGTAAATGATATTGTGTCGTTTTGCCAGAAAAATTAGTTTTAGATTGGAATAGCCATATAATTTTATATCTATATGTGCGTTTAATAGCAGTTAGCTCTTTCTTTTTATTCTAATGATACTACTCATAAATAATATGAAGTTAATCTAAGAATCAGTTGAATCTTCAGTACATAATGTTTTTAGATTTTGGTCAAAGATCAAAAATGCACATAATTACTGGAAATGTGCATTCCACTGTCTTCATCAATTCATAACCTGTCTGTCAAGTGCAGATTATATATGTTTAGAAAAGAATACAGAAGAAATAAAATAGAGAAGATGGTATTGAAGAAGATTCAGCAAATTTAAAATATTAAAAGACAATATGCAAGACTGAGACAAATATACAAAATATAGTAAAGAAAAACGGCCATTGTCCTCTCAAATAGCAATGACAAAACTGGAATTTCGTTGTACACTCATAATTGTTATATCATTCACACTGACATTTGTGAGAATAAAGCACGCATATATAATGAGAAAAAAAACAATAACTCAAATTGTGACACTTTGCCATCCTTGTTAGAATTTAGAAAGTAAAAAAATAAAATGAGAGAAAAACAATGTGTGTCTGCTGCGCTTATAACCACTAGACAAGTCATAAGATTATTTATTTATTTTTATTTTTGCTATAATTTCTTAAGAACATAGAGTTCCAAACAGTTAAATTCGTAATGGCAGAACACAAACTGCTTCTTCATGCTCTTGTTATGATGCAGAGAAAGGTTAATGTTAGAAGGTAAAAAACAATATGCGAGAGAATAGAAATAGAAAAATGAAGAGAGTAAAACTGAGATGAGAAATAATAAGATAAATGGAGAATTATGAAATGAAACAAGATTTGAATTTCACATTTCACAACATTTCTCACATTATTTTCATTTTGTTTCTTGACGAAATCCTCCATGCCAGAAACCCAGGGCCAACAATCTCAGCTCTTTTATGACTTCAGATTTGAATCTGGTAATAAAACCACATTATTATAATTTTATCCCTCCCCCCCCAAAAAAAAAATACATAATTTTTTTTTAAACTTATTTTATGCTTATGGTTCAACAGAAGAATAAAAAGATGCTGTGACCTATTAGTTAACTTACTTTCTCGAGTACCACATAATACTAGTATTATACCATTCATGAAATGTGTGATCAATACGCCATAAGCACTACATCTCAGCTTAACAATACCATTATCAGACCCTTCTTATATATCTCCTAGCTTGCAAGCCCTGGGAGAATGATGTTGTTTTATCCACTACCACCAGCAAGTACATGCAGCTATAGTGAATCTAATTTTAAGGGCAGATCAAAGTTTTGAAAGTCTTTTGAATGCTCAATATCGTTCCACATTAAAAACATTATCAGACGCCTTTCTCATTTTTCCTACGTGCAACAACCCCCAGGCCAGATAGTATGTTGGTTTATCAGCTCTCACCAGCAAGTAAGTTGCAGCAGGGTCTAGAATCGATTTAAAAGGGCACATTCAAAAATTTAATGTATTTTTGAATAATCAGATACCTTCTCTGCACTTTTAAAACATGATATAGATCGCTTCTATGAATCTGCTACGTTTGCTAGCCCGAGCAGGAATAGATACATCTGGCTTTTCAGCTACAAAACCGGCAAGTACTAAGCCGTGATCAAATCAATTATAAAGGAAGGTCAAACAGTTGAAGTCTTTTCATCTCAATTACTTCTACTTTCTATATTTTGCCATAATTACTGCTGCACAGGTATGTACTGCATAATATAGCCTCCAAAGAAGCATATTTAATGGTTTGTTTTTAAAGGGTTAGTCGAATAACATTGTAAAGTTGTGTGCAGTAGTATTGTTTTTGTCATTAAGTAGAAACACTCCTTTATCTGCCCTACTTAAAGAATTACTACTGAAATAATGATTCCTGATTAGTTGATGTGTTCATACTATTCTACATCTGTTATTTATCAACTACAATAACATATACCATTCATGAATATGTGTTATTAATACATCATCTAGTTATCATGATTTTCATTATATTCCTACGTCTATCACTCTACTTACATTCAATTACAAATCTGGTGAATACTCTTCTATTCAGTCAAAATCTTTCTTGTTGTGTGATACATTGTTTTATTCTTTAAAACGCCCTTTTTCAGGTGCATGGAAACATGAACAGTTTTTTTCCAAAAGCACTAAATTTACTTTTAACTTTCCAGAAAAAAAAAAAATCTTGTTAGAATTTTGCACTGACTATCTTGATATAGGAATGATAATAATAAGTGATTTTCATACAAGTTGCTCTCCAAAAAATTAGTAAATTTTGGTTGAAGACATTATATGAAACTTATGGTTTGAAAATCAGTACGAATAGTACCCGATTTTCATCAGAGGTGAATCAAGCCCCTTCTGAATAACTCTCGAAGAATACTTGTATAGCCAATATTTTTTTTACAGAATATTTCGCGATTAACTTAGTTTGGCAGGAAATGTCGTCAGATGTAGAGCAAATTCACATTTGTTATGACTTTCATTACTACTTAAATAGTCTTACTGATGTAAATTTGTGCCGAAATTCACGAATAAATAATTAGTCACAGCAAAAAAACTACTTGTATATCTTATCATCATATACCAAACACAAACAATATTAATAGTATAAAATTTCTGTTTAGCCCACTTACTATAAGATATCCTAGCATCAAAGTTCCTATGCTTCAGAACACATGATATACATGATGCATGGATAATACCCCATGCTTGATGGGTTCGGCGCCTACAACCCGATGAATTGAATGATAGGAGGGGAAGAAGACGAAGATAGCCTTTATATGGCAAAGTGTTACTACCTGCTTATTCATCTTTTATAGTGAGTTTTCCCCATGAGTGGTTGTGAATTGTAAGCAAGTAAATGCTCATCAATCAGCTATTTAAACCAGGGTATTTATGATTCTTATGAGAATTTTAAGTTTAGATATAAAAGCATTGAAGGTAAACTGCAATAAACAATTACTGCATTTATAACTACTATTTTCATTTATACATTTTCCTTTCAACTTCAATATCATTGCTACTTTATCGTTCTACTTCTACGTCTACCACAACGTTCTTTACTACATGATTACACATAGCTACTACTTCCATTACTACTCTACATCTACGCTTCTAACATTTACTACTCATACATCTGCTACTTCAGCATCTACTATCTACATCACAACTTCTGCATCTACTTATCTACAGTCTACTACTTCATATCACAATTACTATCTTCTTAATTACTGCTTCGACTTTCTGACTACTTCTTACTCTGCTACTTCCACAACCTCTACTTCTACATCTTTACTCTTCTATATTACTATCTTTCTACATTCTACTATTTTCACATTACTATCTTCGCATCTACTACTTCGTACATCTACTATCTTCTACATCTACACTTCTAATCTACGAGCTCAGCATCTACTATTCTACATTCTTACGCTCAGAGGATGTTTTCATAATACTCTTTTTGCAGCGGTGTCACATGTCGATGCTCCGAACAGCAAATGATTATCAAAAATCGTTCTGAAAAAGCATAATATAATCCTTTTAGAATGTTGAACAAAGTTCGGAGACACAACCAGTATAGCACATAAATACAAAGCTGAAGACGATTCAGAGCTTGGGTCCTATCCACTTACATACGGATCGTTAGTGCTTGGAGTAATACGGGAGAAAGACCTCCAGCATTACTGTCAGTTTCAATACAAAAAGCCTCAGAAAGATTCTCAGATTCTTCTGGCCAACAGACATCACAACAAAAAACTACTTAACGCTGTCAAAGCAATTGAGCATAAGGAAACATATACCTCTTAAAAGACGATGAAATGGCATGACATATTTTAGAAGGATGCCAAATCATCACCCGTGTAGCTCTTCCACTTGACCACCTGAAGAGCAAGAAAGAGAAGACCGCCCAGACACATAGGCGCGAACAGCTGAGAGAACCTGAAAAACCTAAAGCACCCATGGACATGCAACACGAACACTGATGGTCCAGACGACAGATGAGAGACATTTCTCTGCTGCCCACATCAATGGAGGCATAACGGGAATAAGTAAGTACTATTTCTCCATTACTATCTGCATCTACATATTCTATACTCTACAAATGTTAGCTACTTTCTACATCTTACTGTTCTACGGAATTCTAACACTTCATACATCTCTACTCTACACCTACTACTTCACATTACTACTTTACATACTACTACTTCACAATCTTACACTTTCTACATCTACTACTTCTGCATCATACTCACTCTACATCTACTTACTTCTACATCTTACACTTCAGCATTCATACTATTCTACCATCTACTGCTTTCTATCCTTTACTAACTCTGCATCTACTACTTTACATCTATATTGTTTCTTTCTAGCTATACTTTAACATCCATACTATTTTTTACATTTACTAATCTTCGTACATCTCACTGCCTTGTCAACATCTACGTATTTTTTTTAACATTCAATACTTCTACATCCTACTATGTCTACTTCTACTTTTTCAACAATCACTTATTCTACATCTAAATATTATACCTATTCACTACTTTTACATCTTATGCTATGATACATTTACAACGTCTCACTTTACACGCTACATTCTATTTACTATTCTGCATTTACTAATTTTACATCACTACTCTGCATTTACTACTTTTACGTCTATCTATCCACATCTACTACTTCTACATCTTACTACTTCTACATTTACCATATCTGATTATTTACTGCTATCTAAGTCTTCATATGTCTACTACTTCTAGTTCTACTACTTCTACATCTGACTACTTCTACATCTTACTACTTTCTACAACTCTACATTCTATATCCATCAGTGAACTACATCTTCTTAATTTCACTTCTGATGAATATTTACTTTGGAAAAAGCTCGTTATACTATTTACATTATATTACTTCTAATATTTAATTGTGTAGGTCTTAACTAATCCCATTTTGAAACTAGTACTACGTGAACTTTTATCACAACTTTTATCTAATCCTTCTTTAAAATCTCTCATAATTTCTTCCAGTCATTCTTCCTCTGTCTTATCTATATTTAGTAGATAGAAGATACTTTGTGGATCGGCACAGTACCTAGCATCTCATAGAAACCATTGAAAGTTGCAGACTGGTGATTGTAGCATGCCAACATAGAGATTTTATGAAATTTAATGCCAATGTATATCCTTGTGATGGTATTTCATGATGTGCTGGTTTAACATCCAGATTTGCTAAATCATAAGATTATAGGTTTAATTAAAATAGCCCTGTTGACACATCCGTGCAATACAGCAAGTGTACACACAGACAGCACACACATACGCACTTTAAGAGGCCAGGTTATTTTTGTTACGATGCTTTCTAGTAGTTACTAGTCATGCACATAGCTTTCTTTGCCAGTGTTTTTCTCTTCTTCTCGATCTCTCGCTTGTGATAGACCAGTGCTGTTCATCAGACTGTGGATTAGATACGACCCACCTTGGTCGACAATTGTCCATCTATCTCTCTGTATAGTGTGCGTTTATTAGTGGGAATTGGCAAACACGCACCACGGTTGTATGCACGGATAATGCTTAACTGCTGTAAGATCCTAACTCATGGAATGCGCCGTTATCTTATACTATGTACTGTATAAGTGGTGTATTGCAATTTGCAATCCCTCTTCGTGAAATATCCGTTAATGGCAAAATTTATTCCACTCATGAATATTCCCAAATCTAGTCATAAAATCGAGAAATATCTGTATGAAAAAAACTATTTAGCTTATATTCAGTTAGGGTCCTACCAAATAAACGAGAGAGTTTGGTTAAAAAGAATATTTTAAACACACTTTTTCTTTTATGTAGTACATTATACATTCTTTTATAATATCAATGAAGCTAAAGGCGCATTTATCATCATTTTATCATTGTAATCGTTTAATCATCATTGTACTTATGTTTATTATTTAATGTGAATTTAGAATTTTAATTAGAGATTGAATTATAATTCTTGTATGTAATATCAAACAATTATTAGATTGAAGACATGTCCACTTAGTACCCACTGAATATGCATGATTTTCCTTACCCCAATAAACAGAGAGATATCGATGTAAAAAAGCATAACAATACACCTTGTGTATGTGTCGTCCACAATTTTTTATAACCAATATCATCTATTACTATACAAAAGCTAATTGCCTACACATTCTCTAGCATTGATAGCCGTAATCACGATAATTATTATTTCCGTTTGTCACAGAATATTAGGAGATCTATAGATTAAATACATTGGGTAGCTTTATAGTTATCTAATTACTTTACTTTTCTAATATTTCGATTATTATATTCTTATGCTTGTTTATTTTTTATTTCTTTTTTGCTACGATATTTGTGAGTGCCCATTTATGCGCTCTCATTCCGGTATAAAATAAGAAATGCCTAAAATTATTTACGTCTCTCAATACCCCATCTATCATAGTCATTCCGTTTTGTCACTGTCATACAACTTTATTGCCATCTGAATAGTAGCCAAACCACCGCCCTTCAATAATACTTAGTATAGTAGCTATATCAGACGTATGCTCATATGCGCTAATAAGCCTCTCTTTAGGTAATAAAACTGAAAAAAGATTATCAAATTCACAAACCCATTTTCGTAGCTTATGCCACAGTTTGATAAGTGTGTCTAGAGAGATCTGCCACTCTATACTAGCCACTAATTTGAGCGTCGAATAAGTTCAAAATTTTTACATTCTTGTGTTCTATATTCTTCATATTTTATGTACTCGAGTTTCCAGATTAGTCAAATATTAACCACATTCTTGCGAATAATGTCTGTGACAATCATTATGCAATTTCTGCTTATAAAAATTATATACGCCCAAAAAAAAAGCTCTATCTAGTCATACCAGAACAATGCACCTCCTCCCCGTCTTCTTCACCTCACTACCTCTGAGAGAGAAAGAGCAATTAAAGTACTATTTCAGTACCATATAGTATACTAGAAGCAATTTACCACTATATACTAAGCTGGCATCTGCAAATGCCATGTTCTATCTAATATCAGCATCGTCCTTTCAATTGGATTTGTACTTTTTCGACCCGTGCGATTATTCCAATGCGCGATACTGAAGACGCGTATCAATAGAAAGCAATATAGATAGTGATTCTGAGCGCGTATACTTTATAGAGCTACTCCATTTTTAAAGTCTTTCAATGGACTTTTTACTTACGCGGTCAGGTGTTACAGCTTGAAAGTATGACAACAATAAGTAGTATGTAGTCCACCTACTGTCTATCTATATACAGGCTTTACACATCTGTGCCATGAAGTACTGTCAGTAACTGTCGTTCTCGTTTGTATCTTTATTAAAAAACCTAATTCAACAAAATAATATCCATTATTTTATACGTTACAATGTAAATTATAAAATGAATTTGAATAACTCTCTCAATGAAGGCACATGATTATGATCTGGTGTATATGTTAGATTTATTTCTTAGACATGTTTATGTCCTACTTAATTCATATACCCCTACCAATGCCCTTTTCTCTTCAAATTTTTCTCGTCTCTCTTTCATCCCCATCATGTACTTGCTAAGTATTTTAATTTCTTGAGTGCAAATCACCCCCCGCGGCTTTAGTCCTCTGCCTTACTACAAATCCTACCCCCTGTTGCATGTCGTCAAAAACTTACTCCCATTTACATCTATCATTATGTAAAATTACATTGTCTCAATTTTTAGAGCTGTCCTTAATATTTTCTATTTTTTGCTTCTATTATTTACATTTTGTGATTCTATTGACTTACCTTGATGTATTGACTGCTTAACGTTGCAAAAACTGAAATTTTTTAAACTAAAGTCATGCGTAATAGAGATCGTATCATCATTGATCAACTTTACCACTTATGTGTCTATATTGTATACAGTTACCCCGTATGATTCTGTAACAACCCTACCCTCGTATATGTGTTTTAGGTTGTTACAAATACATCGTCATATCACTTATTATTAGCGTAGTTAATTAGTGTACATTTTTTCTTAATTTAAATGCCTCAGTTTTAGATCCATACATATAGTCTAATCTCCAACCCAATATGGAGTGCGTGAGTTCTTTCATTAGAATTATCTGGCCCAAAATGTGAATTTTGTAACGTCCATACCCGGTCTCCCCTATATTGTAGCTAATGGCCGGAATTCTTGAATTGATGTATTTAGCTGTTTTTGAGGACCAGAATAGACCAAATGGAATATATTAAAGAAGGGGTACAAGCTTGTAAGATATAAAGGAAATTCAACATGGAAGTTAAATTTATGTATTATTGTTGTTAGTGTGATATTTTCTTTGTTGTAAAACATGCATAATTTCACATTTACTCTCCTGACCAGGTTTTAGCCAAATGTCCTGTCATTCAGCATTTTCTATTTGGTAACATCCTATCCATATCCCCTGCTGCGAGCTGAAGCCTGTCCAATGAGTCGAGGATCCATCGCATGACCAGTGCATAAAGGTAAGATCAGTGTTTGTTATTGTATGTTTATTTGGTAACATCTCTACATGTTGATCCATGTCCTGGTCATGTCTTGACCATGTCCTGTCCTTGTCCTTTCCATGTCCTGTTCTGCAAGCTGAAGCCTGTCCCACGAGTCTGTAATCTACAGACATACCTTAACAGCAGTATGAATACCAATGGTCATATTCAAACTAAATTTAGCTGAAATTTCAATGTGGCGCTGTGCCTTTGAAAACGCAAATTAGGATCTGAAATCAACACAAAGGCTTCTTTATAATACAACCAATTATTTAAGTTCAAATATTATGTGATCCAGTTTTCTTACGCTGAATAACTGATCAAACAGGAATTTTCACATTTGGGACTACGGTGCTTTAAATGCCTCTTATTCTTATATCTAGTCACTTTTTTCAGATTTTTTTTGCTTAAAGTAATTATCATGGACTACTGTAACATGACATATACACACAGGTAATTTTAATCTAGTTATTTACTTGAATTGTTGCATTTAAGGCACTGGTCGTGTCACTCACGCTTTGGATGTCGTGTCACTCACGACACATAGAGTTGGACCATTTTCCACAGAGAGGGAATGATTGATAAGGACAATAAATGTCAGAGAGGTACACTATTCATGTACCTATACGAGCACTTATGGTACCCTTAGAGATGTACTTGGGCACAAATCCAATCATAACCAATAATGGTCAGAAACTCATGTCTTTTTTTTTTTTTTGTCGTGTCACTCACGCACTGTTTTTTAATCATCATTTCCAGGACCAGTTATAAAATTCAAATCCAACTGGTAATGACACATACCACTCCAACATAATACATAATATGGTAGTCATGATCCATTCATAACCTACAAGTGCAAAGATATGCGCCCTTCTATCAGTCCAAATGTCGTGTCACTCACTTTTGAATATGACCCAATGTAAGATCAGTGTGTGTGGCTGTTCATGAATACAATAATGAATATAATTTTTTTTCATAATCAAGAGAAAAGCCCTGCATTTGATCATATTTCTTTATTTTATTTCTGATCTTTGTAAAGGGTGGCACATTATTACCGATATTGGTGATCTTACATGAGGCCCTGTTGTAGTAACATGACAATGCATAAAAAACAATAATCAAAAACGACTAATATGACTATACATGTAAATATATATTCATTGGAATCAGCTTTAACAACTCATATCATAGAAAATGAATAGTGTTTAAATTGGATGATTGATGATGGGATTCAACTATTAATAATACTGATTCAAATCATCGATTTGAGGATTAAAATGATAACCTAAATACAAGAAGGGTTCCTAGACCTTTTGGATCAAGACTTGGTGTTTGATTGGATTAAAATGATTACCTGAGAGAGGTTCCTAGACCTTTTGGTGTTTGATTGGTTATCAAGATTAGCAGCTTGATATAGGCTTTCCTCATATACTACTCTCATCCCTTGACTCACCATGGTGTCATGTAATACATGAGGCTAGTCTAGATCCCACGGGAATGACTGTCAACATTTCTAAAAATAAAAAGCTCTCCCAGACGATTGGAAAACATTGATCGCTTTTAAATCTCTGTCTGTGACAAATGGTCCCTCGAGAGGGGGCAATTTAGACTTTCCTGTCCATGAAAGTCCTGAAAGTTGTTTTGAAATATTTTCATTTTTGGTTGTTAATGTTAACTTCCTTTCCTTACTTGTTTTCTTTCTGTTGTAGTTGATATGCCTCTGTCTTCAGCTTGCTTTTTATTTATCTTTTTTTTTTTCTCTCTCTCTCTTTTTTTTCTATGTCTAGTAGTAGACAACAGTTTGTCTTATGTAGTTCTAGTGATCTGATTTTTATCTGTATGATGATTTTGATTGACCACTACACAGCTTTATGGTTATAGAATTACAATGGAATTATTGGACATGTCTGTTTTATGACTGAATACCGTACTATGAATTATTCATTCACTCTCCTTTTAGACATGAAATTGAAAAGTCCAAAACTTTATGGCCCGAATTCACAAAGGAGGATTCTGCAAAACCCACGGATCCATGGATCCGTGGGTGTTTTAATCGACGGCTCCACGGATCCACCAGTTTATGATTCACCAACAGCTGACCCAAATTATGACGTTTTATGATGATGTGGATCTGTGGATTCAGTCAAGTCCACCTTTGTGAATACCATTTTGAAAATCCTAGGTCCAACCCTAGGTTGAACCCAGGGTTGAAACCATGGATTTTGCAGAATCCACCTTTGTGAATTCGGGCCTATAGGTCCATGTTTTGGCAGCCATATTTCTTACACATGATTCATTTGGTATTTTTCAAAGAAAGTGTGTTTTGGCTCAGACTTACATGTACCTACAATTTGCATCATATTGAAGACATAACAAATGTTTCCCCTAAATTTTTGTCAGCACTGTTTGATTTTGAAATTTGTCCTTGAGTGGAGTGGCACAATATCTTATCTTCTGTCAAGAATCTCTCTTTCCCTTCAAAACTAATTTCATTTCCATAAACTGAATGCTTGCAATCCTATCCTAGCTGTTGAAATACAAGACGATTTGAAGGTCAATTGCCTGGAAGTGATCAGCTTGTTCATAAAGGAATATGAAAGCTTGTTGGCATATCTCTATAAAATCAGCACAATCTCTTAGTCATTATAGTGAAAAAAGCCGATAAAGGTTTGTTTGAATGAGTAAAGTACATGTATGCTCACTGTAGTCATTCTAATTTAAATCTATTCCAGAATTCCCTGTGCCCTTTTTATCAGCTCATAGGATCTATCCGATCCAGAAGAAATCTTTCCCAAACATATCTTGATTTCCTTGGTTCAATCCCTTTATGTCCGGTGATTCATTGAGAATACCGAGGACACTCGACCGATGTCCCCTCCCTATCCCACCATCGTCATCGACGGTGGCTCAGTCAAAGAGACATTCTATTCTATTCTATTCTAGTGCCGTATCAATTAAGTTTATCATGTTGTTCCACAACTCTCTGTCTCTAGCCTTATGCATTATGGCTTGTAATCCTCTATCTTTTACTCCTCTCTCTTCAGGCCATTTCTTCAAACTATCCATTCACAGTATTCTTTTTCTTCCTCTACTTCTCTTCCCCTTGATCTTTCCTGTCAATGACAAATTCTCCAGACCTTCTTTACGTAATAGATGTCCTAGAAATTTCGACTGTCTAATTCTTATACTGCAAAGTAGTTTAGGGTTTAGCATTTGCTCTTCTGAGTACATTTTCATTGCTAACTTCGCTTATAATATTGCTTTCTTGTACAGCAATAAATTCTGCCATGCTATCATCCTCATTGATGTATAGTACATGAGGGATGGTAGCTCAGTCAGAGGAACATAGCATATGGTATTGACTTCTTATAGGGCAATATTTCTGCCATGCTGTCATCCTCCAGTACAGACAGCACAAAAACGTTGTACGCGCTAACAGATCACTAACAGAAGGCCCAGTCACATCTTTCTAATGGTGTTGTTAAATGTTGATCCTGGATGCAAATAGTGCGTTTGGGTGACGTTATGCGTGGCTGCGACCTTACCGGTTGTCACATGGCCTCTGTTAGCGCTAACAACATTTTCTGTGTGGCCCGTACTGGATGTACAGTAGATAAAGGAAAGTGTCTCGGTCAGAGAAACATAGCATATATTATTGCCCTCTCAAGATCATATTTAATCTGCAATTGATACAATCAGACTTCTTGACGTCTGGTAGGAAGAAAACCTGAAATCCTACAAGATTTGCAGAAGCCATTTTATATTCTTTCTGGAATTAAATCCCACTCTCCGCCTTTAAATTTCAATTAAACCAACGTCAAAAAGAACACATACAAGTTGAACAGTCGTCAAAAGAAGCCATGCATGACGTCAATCCATTAAATAGAAATCCAGGGGAAAATTTAGACAAATTTTTGCGTCTTTTAGTGAAAACTAAACCTATGCAGAATAGTTATTAGATCGCTTATGAATAATGAGCTGGCTGGAGTTGATCCTCAAACCGCCAGCGGGCAGTGCATAAACAATTTATAGGGGAGGGAAGGGAGGGGGAATTGAATGTTTGGAATAAGTTTAGTTAAGTAACATTTGTTACTAGAGCAAAAAATTCTTAGCTGGCTGGACTTGATCCTTAAAATGATGGAGAATGGTGCATTAACAATTGGTAGGGGATGGGGACTCAATCCTTTTAAAAAATGGCAGAAAACATAAAGGTAGTGACCTTAAACGATGTAAAGAGCACATTGACAAAATGATCTAATTTTATATCCCATTCTAAGGAAGGGGCTTTAGAGGTAGATATCTGGGTTATACAAGAAGCCATCAATTCGACAATGATACATTACTACTTGAGCAAGAGTGTGAAATCATATTAGGTAAAGCTCAGACAGTTGGAGTTGACTAGTGCCCTGTAACACAAAGACTCACGATGGATAACAAGTTACGATGTAGACACATCATGGACAGGGTGCCCCTAAGTTGATGATCTTAATCTTAACCTTAGTCCTAACCCTAATCTAGGTCATATCCTAATCATAATCCATGAATTTGCTTGCACTCCAAATGAAGCTACCGAGATAAAATCAATCATAACTTTTTATTTATTATAAGTCTTTATGTTACAGGGCATGTTACAATATGGCAAAATGGCTGGTTTTCTCGAAGGGTGACTAAAGTTGATAGGCATATCATATAAGCCCACTAACTTTAGTCACCCCT
>CALNVZ010000649.1:31349901-31423773 GCA_940671915.1 Paracentrotus lividus | reverse complement strand
TAAGAGATTTCATTGGTTAATTGTAACTGATAAATAGCTCTATAAAATTATTAACATATATTTCAATTGATTCTTTCTCAAATAGCCATTGATTTGTAACAGATGATAACAATATACTAGAAGTCATGTGGGCGATGGTAGCAGTTATTACAAATGTGAGAATAGCTGCAAATAGGAATGTTTGTCTGATAATAGTTTGTTTTAAAATGAATCATTCACTGTGCTTGGATGTGTAGGATATGTTCGACTGATAATATTATGTCAGCTTTTACAATAATACAACCACCAGTGCAGCAGCGCATTCGTTTAAAATTCAACTTTTTACATAGTAACTACAAATTGTAGCCCGACAGTAAATAGGCTCATATAAGTTTTATTTGAGATCAATAAGCTTTCTAAACAACCTCACTTATACAAATGTATATTTAAACCAAACTCTTCACAATTTTGTCTCAATTTCATTGAGGAAAAAATAGTTAAAAGATACAATTAGAAAATGTACTTTTGAAAGCAAACAAACAACCAATTACCAGGGTTGCAAAATGTATTACCTTGTATTCTAAGGTCAATCAAACTGGGCTA
Organism: Paracentrotus lividus; assembly: GCA_940671915.1. Lineage (NCBI taxonomy): Eukaryota > Metazoa > Echinodermata > Echinoidea > Camarodonta > Echinidae > Paracentrotus > Paracentrotus lividus. The sequence goes on along the minus strand of CALNVZ010000649.1, from coordinate 31,423,191 downwards.
CGTTGGAGGTGGTTCTGGATTAATAAACAGGAATTTTATTGTCAAATTAAAATAATAGAACTTAGAATAACATTTACATTTTAGACTTCTGTGTCATTACATTGTTGGCTTGTCTTCTTTGTTTAAAATTGATCCAGTGAGTGAAAAATAATAAAGCAAATTCTTCAACCATGTACAGTTCAAATGATGCAATACTTATTATTTTTCTACAGCTATCCGTAAGTTCTTGTTGATGATCTACAATACATAAGAATTGATTAACAAGTGTTTAGGTTAGCTAAATGTAAACAAAGTTAACTCAGCAAAATGACAAATTAATAAATTTGTTATCAAATTAATTAACTACCAATGATATATTATTCAAGATTTGTTTGATTCTGTTTGAATATTCCCATTAATTACTATTTATTTCCATTACGATTTATTTCCAGTTCCATGTAGACCTAAATATAAATAGTTTAAATATAAGCCATTCAGAAACACATTATTCATGCTAGGAGCACTTTAAATCGTCGGAATAATAACAAAAAAAAATATTTCATTGTACTTTTCTATGTGTTTATCCACTTTTTGACAGCACTCTCATGTTTTTTATTCTTGAAAAAGAATATTGATGAACAACTTTCATTTAAACGGAAAAAAGAAATCATGTGACTGGTTATAAAGAGAGATAGAGAAAGAGAGAGAGAGAGAGAGAGAGGGAGGGAGGGAGGATGAGATTAAGTGTGGGATCATATATAGCACTTTAAACCCTCAAATTGAAAATGTTACGATAAATAAGACTGATTTATGAGTCGTGTACATGTATATGCAGTTAATCTAAAACAATATCATTAAAATGTAATGATGCAGGTATATATTTATCCAAAGAAGCCCTTGGTATTAATGACAGGGAGATATATTTAATAAGTGGCATCATGGAGGTAGGTCTAATAAATGGCTTCATTTTATAAATGTAATCTTCCCACACAACTTATATGGCTGCAGTGCATTGGTCAAATCATAAAAAAAACAATAGACTTCCACTGTCCTTCGTCACTCCACTGGACATCATTTCCTGTCTGTTACCAATCATCTTGTCACGACTTACCATTACTGACTGGACATCATTAAACATCCTCCTGAAGGCTACTGTGACAGAAATATTAATGCATAGGATTAAGTTCGGTCAAGAATAGTAAGTTTGTATGTCTCAGGGGTTTATTAAGGGGTATATCCCAAGTTGGGGAGGAGAGATGTGTCAGACCAATAGACAATACACATCATTTCCTGTCCGTACGTTACCAATCATCTTGTCACACTCATCATTACTGACCAGATATCATTAAGCATCCGCAGCTCTAGGGGTTCCATGACAAATAATATTAATACTAATGATTAAGTCTGGCCAGGAATAGTAAGTTGGTATGTCTCAGAGGCTTATGATGGGGGTATCCCACGTATGAGGGAGGTGTCAGACCAATGGACAATGCACATCATGAATTTCCTGTCCGTTACTAATCGTCTTGTCACGACTCGTCATTACAGACCGGATATCATTAAATATCCACTCTGGAGAACTTAATGACGAATAATATTAACACTGCGTATTAATTCTGGCCAGGAATAGTAAGTTGGTATATCTCATGACGGGGTATCCCACGTATGAGGGAGGTATCAAGCCATATGGAAAAGCCATGGAAAACCCTAAGAGGATGTTCATCCCAGAAACCACTTTATTTTCAATGAAAAAATCATTAGCTTGGTCTGACAGGACCTATAAGGCAAGGTCTTGGATGCCATAGACTTCCACTGCCATTCATGACACCCTGGACAATGCTCATCATTTCCTGTCTGTTACCAAGACCTCGACTCATCTTTACTGACCGGATATCATTAAATATCCAATCTGGAGAGTTCTATGATAAATAATAATAATTAAGAATATTGGATGGCCTTGAGGTTGATACAAGGAATATGGGACGAGCTTTGCACAAATATTGGACGAGTCGAAGACGAGTCCAATATTTTGAAAACGGAGTTCATATATCCTTGTATTGACCGAAAATAGGACATCTAATATTTTTATTATTATCTATACAGAGGATTTTACAAATAGGGCCCCCACATTTTTTTAATCACAATTTTTTATTCTTTAGAATTCTCAACCCCCACCCACAATTTTTGTTCTGGATTACAATTCTATTTTGAAAATTAAAAAAAATATAATATAAAAAAGGTAATAATAATAATTACCCCCGAAATCCGCCCCCGCCCCCCCCCAAAAAAAATGCCCCAAATTTTATTCTTTCTTTTCTTTCTTTCTTTTCTCTTTTTTTTTTTTTTTTTAAATTCTGAAAAAATATGGGCCCACAAAAAAGTGGCCCCCCAAAAAGACCCCCCTTCAAAAAAAAAGAAAATGCCCACAGAAAAAATTAATTGCCCCCCCCCCCCCCCAAAAAAAAAAAAAAAAAAAATTGCTAAAAATGCGTACAAATAAAGTGCGCGCAATTCATTTGACGCGTAGGCCTAGCTCAAATGGGCTGAAGTGATTGTGACGTAACAAAGAATTAAGATAAATGAATTGCAACGCGTCGCTGCATTTGGGATTCCCCTCTTGCTGCCCAATATATTTCGATATTGGGCAGCGAGGCCACAGTAATGGTCGAGTTCAACGAACTTTGTAAAGTAGGTCAAGTTTATGAAGTGCATCAACAAAATAACACTTGTATTTGGCTCTCCAAAACCCTCTGTATGGATAATAATAATGAGTATTAAGTCTGTCCAGGAATAGTAAGTTAGTAAGTCTCAGGGTTTATTAAGGGCTATAATCCAAGTTTGGGGGAGGGATGCGTCAGACCAATGGACAATGCACATCATGAATTTCCTGTTAGCTACCAATCATCCTGTTGCGACTCATTGTTACTGACCAGATATCATTAAATATCCGCTCTGGAGAACTTAATGACAAATAATATTAATACTGAGGATTAAATCTGGCAAGAAATAGTAAGTTGGTATGTCTCAGGGGTTTGGGTAATCCATGTTTGAAGGGGGTGTCAGACCAATGGACAATGCACATCATGAATTTCCTGTCCGTTACCAATCATCTTGTCACGACTCATCATTACAGACCGGATATCATTAAATATCCACTCTGGAGAACTTAATGACAAATAATATTAATACTGCGTATTAATTCTGGCCAGGAATAGTAAGCTGGTATATCTCAGGTTTTTTAATGGGGTATCCCAGGTTTGAGATAACGGTATTTCTTCAGGCTATGCAGAAAGTTACAGGCTGCTATACCAGCACGCTTACCAACTGAGCTATGGCAAACCCCAGTAAAGTGTTCATCCCAGAAACCCCTGGTAAAACTTATTATAGAATCGCTAGCCATTCATCTGGTAAATTTGCAATGCGTCGGTAATTACCGGCAGTATTACCAAATAATGCCCGTTTTCAATGTTCAAATCATTAGCTTGGTCTGACGGGACTTATTGGCCCGAATTCACAAAGGTGGATTCTGCAAAATCCATGGTTTCAACCCTGGGTTTAGCCTAGGGTTAGACCTAGGATTTTCAATATGGTATTCAGAAATGTGGACTTGACTGAATCCACAGTTCCACAGAGTCATAAAACGTCATAATTTGGGTCAACTGTTGGTGAATCATAAACTGGTGGATCTGTGGAGCCGTCGATTAAAAAACCCACGGATCCACGGATCCGTGGGTTTTGCAGAATCCTCCTTTGAGAATTCGGGCCATTAAGTAAGGTTTGAAAACAATAGACTTCCACTGTCCTTCGTCACACCCCTGGACAATGCACCTCATTTCCTGTCCATCACCAATCATCCTGTCACTACTGACCAAATATCATTAAGCATACACTCTGGAGAGCTCAATGACAAATGATATTAATACCGAGGATTAAGTCTGGCCAGGAAAAAGAAATTGGTATGTCTCAGAGGCTTATGACGGGGTATCCCACGTACATAGGTGTCAGACCAATAGACAATGCACATCATGAATTACCTGTCCGTACGTTACCAATCATCGTGTCACGACTCATCATTACTGACCAGATATCATTAAACATCCGCTCTGTAGAGCTCAATGACAGATAATATTAATACTGAAGATTAAGTCTGGTTAGGAATAGTAAGTTGGTATGTCTCAAGTATTTATGATGGGGTATCCCATGTTTGAGAGGGGGAGTGGTGGAGGGAGGTGTTAGACCAATAGACAATGCTATAATATCCTGTCTGTTACTAAGACCTCGACTCATCGTTGTTAACCGGATATCATTTTACTATCAAGGATTTTTTTTGGTCAGGAATAGTAATTTGGTATGTCTCAGGGGCTTATAATGCGGTATCCCATATTTGAGTGGGGGGGGGGGGGGGGGGGGGGGGAGGTGTCACTGTCAGACCAATGGACCATGTACATCATTTCCTGTCTCGACTCATCGTTACCAACCAATCATGAAGCATCCTTTCTGTAAAACTTATTTTAGAATGGCTAGCCATGCATCATGTAAATTTGCCATGCGAATTTAAATTACCTGCCGCGCTGTAGAAAATATTTGATTTTTTTTCGCGATTCTATAAAGCAGATGATGCACATTTTGGTAACCACAGAAATTAGACTAAACACACTCGGCTGAGCCTCGAGGGTTAAACAATTCCATAGTCACCTTATGCCCACAATTCCTACCAACTTACTCTCACCTGTGCAACATGTGTATAATGACAAATAATGTTAATACTGAAGATTAAGTCTGGCCTGTGCCCTACATAAAGGTACATGTATGGTTTAGGTAAAAAATGCCAGTGGGAATAATGTTTCACAAATTTAGACACTTTCCCTTCAAACATTGGCTTTGTTCATGCTCAAAACAAACTGATAATTCTCGGGTGGTAGAAACAGTGGGCTGGGAAGAAGACAGCTCACCTTTAAAATTGGAAACTGACCATGGCTTAGACTGCTTTACCGCCCTCTTGTGTCAAAGTAGAAGCATAAAATGAACTTTGATACCAGGGTATATTTTTATAAATCCAATGTGTAAATTGACCTTTTTTTTATTGAGGGGGGGGGGGTGAAATTATGCTTTTCAATTAAAGGGGAAGTTCACCCTGGAATTTTATTGGTTTTAGAAAATGCAGAAAAAGAAAAGAAAAATATGAGTGAAGGTTTGGAGAAAATCGACCAACAAATAATGAAGTTATGAATATTCAAAGTTTTGATTATGTGACGTCACGTGCAAGCAGTTCTCCTATATGTTATGTAGTGCAAACTCCATAAAGTGAAAAATTTTTTTAAAGAAAATTAATTATGTCATCTGTGTCGTCAATATATCATCAAACATATGTTCATATACATACCTCTATCAAATTGACCCTTACCTTAATCAAGAACCATGAAAAAAGACAAATTTATGAAATTTACATACACAACACATGAGAGAGATGCTCGCACGTGACGTCACAGAATAAAAACTTTACATGTTCATAACTTCGTTATTTTTTGGTCGATTTTCTTCAAACTTTTACTAATATTTTTGTTTTATTATTTTGCATTTTTTAAAACCAATAAAATTCTAGGGTGAACTTCCCCTTTAAGAGACCTGTTGATCTTGTTACAAGTCAGATGTAAGGAAGGAATAGGTTAGTACAGGGTTGTCCAATTCTCAAAGTGTTAATTATTAATGTCACCCGCACTTGCCAACGCAGAAAGTGCTAATTATACAAATTTGTTGATTTGACGTTTACCACAATACAAGTGCTAATTGTGTTATTGACTGGTTTCCCGCTTTAAAGCTTTTATATATAGAAGCCCTTTATCAATTAAATCTTAATCAATTTGTTACACCACACCACAGGAACACATTTACATGTATGCAGGATGTTGCAAGGCTGCCTTAACACTGTGCAAAATCACAAATAAACATTATCCTAACTCTGAAATATACTATATATTTATATTTTTTGGTTTCATGATAATGATAAAAATAAGGAGAAGCTAAAATGATTAAAGAATAATGCATGTATCACTCTCATGCAATTTATACAGTGAAATAAGCACGCAGTATTATTGATCAAGGCAAACCACAAAAGATATGCTAAAAATCTCTGAAACCATTATACAGTAGTTTCACCATATATATATTAATATGATGTAATTAGCCTTTGAGGACAATATTCTTGAAGAGTGTCTTAAGTTAGTATGCCTATTGAATATGTAGTTAGTAGGCATACTATCTTTAGTCACCCTTTGAGAATACTGACCTTAGCTATTTTCTATTCTTATAAACCCAAGTTGTTTTAAATTGATGTGATATTTAGCTAGGGTGGTGATACAAATTAAGACCCATTGCCCTTCTCTTCCTCAGCAGATGATATATTAACTCTTTGCATACCACGTCCGTGATAACCCCTCTGCTACATTGAGTTGATCTCATCTGGCTAATTAGGAATAGATCATTTAATTTCCCATTCTGAAGGACATTTTCAGTTTAAACAATGTAATTTGATAAAATGAAAATAAAGGTGGATCTGAACAATACACTATATAACATTGCTATTATTTGTGTTTGCGAAGAGCATATTAAAATGTGCTCCATCCCTATTGTGAATGGATTGTTGCTTGAGTCAAAATTGGCAGTCCGCTGAATGTGCTGCGAGTTGAAGAAAGCGGGCAAAGAGTTAAGTAGAGCAAGGGTTCACTGACATTGCAGTTAACCTACAAAGCTGTCATCTCAATATTTCTTAGAAGATGAATGGAGTAATCCTGTAGTGCGTAGCTAGCATGCTATAATTAGATTGGATCTCTACTGGGTACTCTGCTCTCCAAGTCTCCGTCTGTCCCTCTCTCAATTTCTTCCAGCCGTGATTTCAGAATGGGGGGGGGGGGGGGGTGGCAGGCCTGATGGGGGGCACCACAAAAAAATTTCTGATTTTAACATGTACAGTCCATGAGTGGTTTTTAAATTATTGGGGATGGGGCGCATGTCCCCCGAGGCCCCCGCCTGGATCTGCCATTGCTCATCTATCCCTCGAAGTCTGTAGTTTGTGACATACCTATGTCCGACCCACGGTGTCTGTATCTACAAGACTAAATATAAGATTGTAGTTCAAAAAAGGAAAGTAATTGGCCTATGCTGAACAAAAGAAAAATGACAACATTTTGTTGTAAAAATAGTCAGTTATGACTGATTGCTATATCATATAAAATAACAAAAACAACAACTGCTCTGGTGTGTTTAAAATTGATATGGGAAGATTCCCCTTATTATAATTAAATATTATTGTATCCATGCTCGCGCAGTATAACTGTAGTCAACTGTATAATTTGTTCAAGTGTTAAATTGGAGTCTGTGCTTGTAGACTACTCAACCTGCCCATCTTTCTGCGATACGGTATGTGTATCTTCCATGAACCATGTTTCCACCTAAAGCGTTGTGTTGCTGAGTAATAACTAACTCAATGTCTCCTGGCATCGTAATAGTTTCGGCAATCAGCCAGGACGCTTGCAGGCCTCGGGCGCAATACAATGTTCGATGTACCCGTATCGTGTTCTCTGTTTCGTAATAGAGATGTCTATTAAAAAATGTTTCGCGGTAACTAAAGTGGTAACTAAAGAGGTGGATGCAAAAGATCTCTCTCTCTCTCTCTGTATTTAGGTGTCTGCCCAACTTTTGTATGAAATGTTAGTGAGCCATATATTCATAATTTAGATGGGTTGCAGTCTTTTCCAGACCGTCCATGATTTATGGCGTAATAAAAATATTTGTAACCCAGATGGTCGGGATTCACATTTCATGACAGTATGATGTAATCATGAACTGTATGAGCCAAATGTTTCACATAATATAACATTTCACAGTTGTGGCGACTTTGGACTAGTTTGGGAAATTCACAAGTGGATAATTTCACAATTTTAATGATCTTTTTGATATTAATACTATGACTTGCCTTATATTGAAATGGAAATTTTTGAGAGGATGGACTCCCAAAATTTGCAAAAAATAAACTCCAGTTTTTATCACATTTTTACCAAGAGACCTCAACTTTTCTTGATTCATTATGAATATCAGTTTGCCAAATTCGTAGATGTTGCTTCAGCTATGTTTTTCTGAGTTGTTTGTGTATTTCCACTGAATATTAGATTTATTTCTCCTACCCAGTCTGCATAGCGCTGTACTATTGGTTCAAGGTCATGACCTTTGATAGTGAGTGACATGAAAGTTTGATATGGCTACCTGAAATGGTAATCATGACCTACTTCTTAACTATGACTTTGGATTGTAGAAGCTTTATTAGCGCCTTATAACAAAATAGGAAAACATCCTGAAAGTGTAAATTGTGTTCATAAAAGCTGTCACATTTCCAAGATATTAATGAAAGAATAATTCATTATTGTTTATATTGTGTTATTTATTTAAATTTATTTAATGTTCACACCATGACAATTTATCTGTTTTAGGCTGTATTCATGAAAGTCCACAACCTTTGTTTAAAAAGTATCTATAAAATTCTAATAACTTATTGAGACAGTCTATTTAGTATTTTAGAGGGCTCTAAATACTAAATAGACTGTCTCAATAAGTTATTAGAATTTTATAGATACTTTTTAAACAAAGGTTGTTCTTGACAATCTGAAAGCTTGCAGGAGGCTTGTCCGACATAGCAACAACTAATGTATACAAGCTGGATTTCAAATATTGCAGTTTATTCTTTTATTACAGGTTGTTCGAATACTTTGTTATTATGTCCCCAGGAAAAGAAAAACATCCATCAATTATAAAAGCTTAGTGAAACAATCCATTGTAGTTAGGTGCTTGAAGGTAATCATGGTTTTGTTGCCATGGATACATGAGTGTTATTCCTCCTTTTGATTAATTCTATTGAGAATTTGCCATCCAATTTCTAATATGTAAACACTCTCCTTTGAAGAGTATCACTGGGGCCTAATGAAGACTGACTAGTGCACAATGCGCTTTAAATCATCTGTAAGATGTTAGTTAAGATAAGATCTTTGTCTAATATTCAATTACAAATTCAATGTGACTGTTATTTTAATGAAAGCTTTGATTGATGTTTGAATGCATTGTGATATGACCTTGATCTTTCTCTCTCCCACACAATAAGTAGGTCACCTGAATAACCTTTGCCAGCGAGATCCTGAATGATTGTCTAATTGTTAACAGATGTTCAAATAATGGCAGGGCAATCAAATTGACTTTGATTCAGTATTTCCGCCAAGGACATAAATGTTTGAATCAATAAATATTTCATATACACTCACTCTTATCGTAAGGGCATACTCACTCATATCGTAAGGGCATACTTACTATGGAAACTGAGTGGTTATTACTAAAGCCTTTTGAATGGGGTGGGGGTGTACGACCACAAATTGTGCTAAATTAAATTGCTAACAAATATAGAAAATTTAGAAAAGTACAAAAATACATGTATATCTTTTTCCAAAATATTTCCAACAAGGAAAGAAAAAAATGAGGTATATTTTTGTGATACTTGCTACAGAGTGATTTATTTTCCCCACAGGAATAATGCTTTAGATGTCAACTTATTTTGTGGCACCTTCTCTAAATTAAACAGAAATTGTGCTTATGAATTGTAAATTAGATATGACAAATACTGATTTGGAATATTTGAATTCCTTGAATTTCTGTTTGATTGAATATCTGAATTGCGAGAGTAATATAAGTCAGTCCAAGACGTATCATTCAATTATGTTATGAAAGACCGCTATCAGTGTTTGTGAATTATTACAGGTATAGGCCTAATTATACTGTATGTTTAAAGCAAACTTTTCACTCTTTCGCAATGACACCTTAATGACGTTCAAGGTCTTGGCTGTAATTGTAACCTAGCAAAGGAAATTGTATCTTAGCCAAAAGCTTGCCCCATTGAAGGGTGAGATAGGGCTCTGTCAATTGTGTCACGTGTGATCTTAATGAGGATATTGATAATTATTATGAAAGGCAAGAAGAACGCTTGAAGATCGCTTGCCAAAACCGTTGTCATGTTTAAGTTTAAGATGCTATGGAGATTATTTATGATTAAGAATAACATGAGGCTGTTAGGGGTTTGATTGAAAAGGGTACCTTCTGAGGTTTTTGAACATTTTGATTTATTTCTGATAATGTATATGGGGTAACTTTGGGGGTGCTGTCTATGGTTTCTTATGACTTATAGTGTCTCAACATACTTATAGATTTTTATTAGTTGTTTCCATTATAGATTTTTTTTTTTGCATTCTTAGAAAGAAAAAAAAAAAAAAAAGTTTACAGTGATGTTAGTTGTTACCTCAAAAAGTACTTCATTAATTCCATGAAGCATAACAACATATTTTAAATCGCATAATTCAAGAGCAAAGTTTTGACTTTCACTGTAATATGGGAAATATTCTGCAACAATTTTGGGGCTTTAATTTCACGTATTTTAATTGTTAAACCATTATGCTTAACAAATTGCAAATAGAAATATACTTGGAAATACCAGTTTTTGCCTTTCTTGGTTACTTCAAGAAGAAAATCATATATCCTACACATATTTGTGTTCTGCAGTTAATTACATTTTTCAGTACTTTCAAGAACTTTTCTCAGAATTCATGCTATAATTTTTTGTATAAAAGTCTCATACTATACTAGAAGTAGAAGAAGATATTGTTTTATTATGATGCCATAAAGTCATGAAATGAGTTTGTTTACAGGATGTGTATATAGCCTTTCCTGTTTTGATTGTTTGAAGGGTCCAAAAGAAGTAAGCATGGAAATGATCGTTTTGTGTAATTTCCAGAAATTCTTTGTCATGTGACAAGAGTTTCCTGACAAGTGTTTCCTATGGGATATATTTGGTCACTTGAAAAGGAACTGTTATGTTGTTGGTTCATGGGAGAAGCCATATTAATAATTTAAGGAACGTCTCTCCCCCCCCCCAACCAATTTCCAAATGTGGATCCACTAACATTTTTAATACAAACAATTGATATTGTTACTAAGCATTTACCTTGAAATTATGACAAAACATATATTTTTTCTTTAATTGGGCAGACTTTTTGGAATCTTCAGCAATTATAGATGAACTTTAAGAGGTAGTGACTTCACAGTTTTGCCCCCAGCGTAGCCGGAAATAACTGTAATGATTGAGCTGTGATGGACATCCTGTGTGTAACGTCAGGTACCACTAAAGGTAACTTCCTCAAGTTAATATGTCAGGTCAGTCCAAAACCTGATAGACCTACATCCTAACAGAAGTCCTCAGGGGTAGGGTTATGGTCAGTTTAAGGGTTAGGTTTGTGGTGAACATCCTATGTGAAAAGTCAGGTTCGGCTAAAGGTAATATCCTGAGGATTTCAAGCCTTTTCATAACCTGATATGCATGATACGCTAACATAAAATCTTATGGTTCGGGTTAAGGACAAGATAGAAAGTTGCCTTAACATCTCAGGTAGTCTCATTTGTCTCCGGACATTCTAATAGATTTCGCCACAACTTGAAAAAGTCTGGAAAAAAGTCTTTTGAAATTTCCAAGATTTAGTGTTAGGTTAAGGATAAGGATTCAGTGTAGAGTTAGGTTGTCAGGTTATGGCCCTAGAAATCTAAACTTTCAGCTATTAGTCATGTTATGGAATAATTCTAAAATGTCAGGCATTAGGATGGTAAATTGACATCCTGTCAGGTGCGTAGGATTATACCTGCAAAAATGAAGATAAAAACAGGTAGCAGTACGTACCTGAGAATCGTTGATTTCACCTTCCTCTAGCGCCCCTGTAGAATGAGTACTTCCTGATGATAGGGGTACAGGTGACGATGATGTCATCATTGTGATGTCGTAATGGTATTAAGGTAATTGATAGAAGAACTAGCTCCTTGTTCAAATATGGGACTGAGAAAATATACCTTGAGCAATTTGTTCAAAGATGATGCTTTCGTTTTTACAAAATGTTTGCATAATTGTTGTATGAATGTGCATATGTGGAGTGATTTGTGGCACAGTGTTGTAATTGGTGACAGCCCACAAGACCAAGGGTCCATGATATGCGAGATGAGAAAAGTCGATCTCATAAACCCTTGGCCTTACAAACCCTCAATCTCGTGAGAAGACCAATGAGCTTTGGTATACAGGTAGTAGTAGTAGTAGTGGTAGTGGTAGTAGTAGTAGTAGTAGTAGTAGTAGTAGTAGTAGTAGTAGTAGTAGTAGTAGTATAGTTCATATGTCCCAATATTATTCTAGTTTGGTTTAGTTTTAGCTCATCATCGATCAATGGTTAGATACCATCTCACGGATGTCTGAGTTCAATTGTCAACCTGTTGATAATTAAGTCAGGTCTATATTAGTACTCACTCTCAATTAGCCTGCATTCTGCTTGTAATAACTAATAATCCTATGCACCTTGACCTCACACTAAACCGAACCCTCTTTCTATTTTCTGCCCATTAATTATCATGTCCTTTTACTCGGTTTAACCATAGACGTAACAGGGAACGTCTATGGTTTAACTCTTCATTATCCTTTAAAGGGAATCTAGTGTAGTGGGAAGGTCTGGGAAAGATGAAGAAAATCATTGTGAGATTTCCTGTTATTTTCATGCTATTTGGGAAGAATATCATGATAAAAAGCTCCACAAGAAAGGATTGCTCTTCAATTGCCCTAATAGTCATAATATGACCCAAAATATACATGTACCCAAACAGTGGTGTTTGGGTCCCGAACATTTTGTGTTGCCCCACACATGCATTTCTGTGTAAGTGCATGTGACTCAAAGCTGAATTGGGTTAATTTCCTATCATTTTGGTGATTCCAAAACCTCACAGCACAAAATAATGCTTTGCTGAACTGTTATCAACCAAGCCAAATCATTTTTACACAGTGTCTTTCATATATCTTCACCTCTCCCACTGCACTTGATTCGCTTTAAAGTGAAATTATAGTTCTGGTCTATAAGATTGAAATATGGAAGACACTGTCTAAAAGTGATTTGGAAAGGTTGATAACAGTTCACATATGGCCTAAGCATTATTGTGTGCTGCAAGGTTTTTGGAATCGTTAAAATTTATATGAAATCAACCAAATTCTTGTAAGAGTCACATGTACATATTTTTTAATACACAGAATGGGACAGTACAACATTTTTGGCCTGAACATTAAAACTGGTTTAGGTATATATAAATGCACTTTAACTTTAAGAGCAATCCTTTAGTGGACCTTTTTACTATATTCTTTCTAAATAGCATTAAAATAATTGAAAAATTAAAAATATTTGTTTCATCTTTTGCTCTGCACTACATTGTAGGTTGTCTTTAATTACTATGTCCTTAGACTCGGTTTAACTCCTCATCATCCCTTCAGTCATTTTAAAATCAATTGCCCGAAGTCTAGCCTAGATAATGAACATAATATGTCCAGACCTGTCCCCTCCCTGTCTTTCCTTTATTCCTTGTTTCCTTTTCTAATTATTTGTCTGACTTAAGGTTTGTCTTCATGATCTATTTATATTCTTGCCCAATATCACCAGCATCCACTTACTAATTCTTTCTTTCACCCTTCTTTCTTTTATTAAAGTAATCAGTGTTCTTTGTTTCAAAGCTTATTAATTCTTGTCTACAGGCCTTTGTGTGCTAAATGGTTGAAATCTGAGGGATAGGCTGCCGAGGCAAGTATAGGGTATATGCGCAACCTACCCTTTTAGAGCAAGGAAATCTCACATTTTTAAAATCAATTTCTCCCATCATTCTCACATATTATTCATGTTTTTAATATTCATTCAGTGGGGGTGGGGGAATAATCCTCCCCATGCCCGACATAGCAATGTCACTTATCCTCCCTAACTTAGATAGAATATACACACTTGTACATTCCTTTCGTATTCCCATATTTAACTTCTGTAACTGTATTTTTCCTGTTATGTTGTAGATTATTTGTCCATGAATGGGTCTTACTGCTAGCCTGGAAATGGTTTATTTCCCGCCGTCTTTAGCTGTTCACAACAACTGCTTCATTGTGTCAAACATGAGCAAATCTCTGGATCTTATGGAGAATAAATGTTCATACTGTATACATTCTGAAATTAACTAAACTTATTTGTTTTGGGGAAGAGAGGTGTAGTTTTAGGCTACATCTTCAACATTTACTTGACAAATAGCCAATTAAAAAATATTTTAAGGAAACAGAAAACAATTTTGTGATTACCACTGGAAGCACTGCTTCATTATACTGAAGATAAATGACCTGCATATTTATGAACATTTGAATGCTTTTCACTTGTGGTTGGACAGATATTCAAAAAAAAAAAAATGTTTTCCTTTTTAATGAAATACTTAACTTTTATATCTTTGATATTTCTTTTATTCATTTATTGTTTGTTTTTGTATCGGTTTGTTGTGGGTATCTGATTGGGATCTGAGTTCCATGTCTACAATGTATATCTAGTGCTATAAAGTTTTCAGAGAAAACAGCAATCTTTGTCAACTTTACAACTTTTGATATTGAGTAATAGGTTTATATTTACCAGAATAGAATTCAAAATGTGGAAATTCTTAGTTGTGAAATTACCCCACTGAATTTGTCATTTCAGCTATAAACAACAAGACTTGTGTTTTGCTGCTTTAGCGCCATCTATGTTGAAACATGGCATATGTCTGAATCTAAGTACTCTTATCTTGTGTACATGTACATACTCACACAATTTGTCGAGTAGTTTGTTTGTTTTTTAGAGTGGAAATTTTTTTCTTGAGCAGAGGTGTGTGACGTGACTACTATGTCCATGACCTGCCTTACTCTAAGCCTTTGTAAATAATAAATGACAATTATTTTTGGAGTTCAGCCAGAATAAAATTAGAAGAGGTCAATATTACAATTAGATAGGAAGGAATTCTGTTTTTCAACTTCTAGTTTATACTTATATGGGTGATTCGTGGGAAGTTAAAAGGCTTCTAACATCTGGATCATTTCCAGTCTTAGGAAAGGCTTGCTACTTCAAGAAATTACCCTTGTAGCCTTTTTCTCATCTATTTAGTTGCTTCTTCAATTGTAATAATAACATTTGTCAATATTGCAAAGTTATTAGTTTTCTTGAGGCATTTTTACAATACCTTTAGATCGCTCCATATGAGAACACTGTTTCTATAGTCAAAGCAAAAGTGAGTTATACCAGCTATTTCAATGTTAAAGAGACACATGAGTTGAAAAAGAATCAAAGTATTTATATATAAAGGGGAACAATGTTATGGGGGTGTTATGTACCATTGTTTCGCATGATTTCGCATTTCATAACCATTTTTGGACTCTTTCTCCAGTAACCCTTTGAAAACTGCATTGTAGACCCTAGTAGGCTGAGGTATAGGGGGGAAACATTTGTAGCAAATTCAGCTTGTCTTTAACAGGTTAATATTTCATTTCAGATTTGCTCTGTCCAAAGTAGGTCGGAATGAACCTGATACAGTCTGTATGGAATATTGACTCTGACCTTAACTGACCTTCGCTGACCTGTGGCCTTTTTATAAAGACTGGTTGTGTTCAAGAATAGGGTCAGTGTGTACCCTTGGCCTGTGCCTTAGGGGATAGTAACCTAGGTCAAATAGTTTGTCTTGAACTGAAATTCTTCCGTTGCAGGACCCTGCGAAGCAGGGAACTTCAGTTGACCTGGAGCTCCACTTATTTTTTAAGGCAAACAAGGTAAATGGGACGCATTTGAATTCAACATCATGATGTTGAAAGAGAGAAAGAGACAGACAGGGAGAGAGATGAACATTAAATGAAAGGACAGAAATGACATCATCCCTACAGTCTCTTGCCACTTGTCTGACAGCAGAAATGCAAGAATTTGTAATAATGAGAATGATGATGTTGATGATGAGGATAATGAGGGTGGTGATGATGATGATGATGAGGGTGATAATGATGATGACGACGATGATGAGGGTGGTGATGATGATGATGATGATGATGATGATGATTATGAGGGTGATTATGATGATGATGATGATGATTATGAGGGTGATGTTGATGATGGTGACAGCTGTAGTAGTGGCGGAGGTGCTGCTGCTGCTATGATTGTATTGGTAGTGTTGATTTTAATGGTGGTGACTATCCGTCAGAGGTAATGACAATGACTTATTATCAAGACAGTGTCCATGATGAGGATAGCATGAAGACTTCAGATATCTATCTCTGACCCTGATATCTTTCCATAGAGCAACGTTACATAGACAATCAATAAAGTCATCGCCCTTGAATCATATCACCTAAATGGTTTGAAATGAACTCTGATTCAGCCATTGTTGTATAAGGGTGACTAACAGGGTCTTTGTCCAGTCCGTGTCTAACCTCCCGTCTCTTGTTCTCCCCCATGTCTCCTCTTCTCTCCATCTCTCTCTCCCCATCTCTCCTCTCCTCCCCTGTCTCCATCTCTTCTCTCTCCATCTCTCCTGCCCTCTCTCCATCTCTCCTCCCCTCTCCCCATCTCTCCTCCCCTCTCCCCGTCCCTCCTCTTCTCTCTTCATCTCTCCTCTCCTTTCTCGATCCCCCTCCCCTCTCTCTGTCTCTTCCCTTCTCTGTCTCTTCCCCTCTCTCTGTCTGTTGCCCTCTCTATCTCTCCTCCCCACTCCCCATCTCTCTTCTCCATCTTCACTTTCTTCTCTTCATCTCTCCTCTCTTCTCTTCATCTGTCCTCTCTTTTCTCCATCTTTCCTCCGCTCTCTCCATCTCTCTTCTCCTCTCACCATCTCTCCATCTTTCCTCTCCTCTCTGCATCTCTCGTCCTGTCCTCTCTCCTCTTCTTTTCTCTCTCCATTTTCCCTCTCATTTCTCCTCTCATCTCTCTATCAGTCCTCTCATCTTTCCATTTCATCTCTCCTCTCCCTTCTCTTATCTCCATCTCATCTCTCCTCACATCTCTCCTCCCTCCTCTCTCCATCTCTCTTCTCTCTCTCTTCATCTCTCCTCTGTCTGGAATCCATGCCATGGCTGTAGGAGTCATGCTGAGAACAAAGTTCATGTACATCTGGGATAGACAAGGCTTAGTCTTCTCCAGCAGACCCTATTTGTAGTAATTTATTTGATTGAGCATAGTAGATTGTATTGACTTTTATTACAAACTGCAGCAATTTCAACCACGATATAAAACTATTTACATGGTATGTGTAAAAGTATATTGAAAGCAAAATAAACGATAATAATTTAAAGAGATGTTCTTTTAATGAATTCTTAAAACTGCTTCTTGATAATTTTAATGTGATATCAATAGGTATCTTATTTTGTCAATGAATTCCTACAAGACAATACTATTGTTATAAAAATATATAAATACTGTCCTTCTCCACTGATTGCTGTGATAATGAAGGGTTGTAGGACTTCATGTCATGTCTGTTGTTTTGTTGCTCAGATAAAAATAGCAACTTAACTGTCCTTGTCTGGTCTTACTCAAACCGGACGACATAAAGATCATGGCCTTGTCTGTAGAAGTTTGCACACAAAGTGAATATAATAATACAGACTTATGAGACAAAGAATACTATCTTCCATGTTTCAGTCACATAACTGGTAAATGTAGATGCTAAATGGGCTCCAATTTGCTAGGTTTGGTCAGAACTTAAGGACCTGTCCTGCAGGAGGTGATCGTTGTAGCGAAAACCTGAGAATGTCATATTTGTTAGAAAATCGGCTGAAAAAACAGCGATTGTAGACCTACCTATGACTCTATCAACAATATGCTGCAACAACTACTTGCTACCAAACAAACAATAGCTAATTCGCCAGTTGTCACAACAACGATTGCCTCCTGTGGGACAGGCTCTAAAATAAGCACCCTAAACCTAACCCTACCCCTAAACTTAACCATGACCGTAAACCCTAATCCTAAACTTAACCCTAAACCTAGCTCCAAATCCTTACCATAAATTTGAAGCGAATTGTTGAAGGTCCCTACAACAAAAATTATTAGACCAAGCTCTTGTTTATATGGTTTTCAGTGGTTTGAAGGTTTGGAATGAAATCAAAGACAGGATGCAAGAACACAAGCTATTAAATAGAGAACTCTTTGAATGCTTGAAGCTAAAATGGGCTGCAATGACAAGAGAGAAGAAACCCTGAAATGAAAAAAAGCTTGGTCCAATAATTTTCCCTGAGCTGTACTTGTGAAGAAAGAGTTATGAAGGCTGTATCCCCATGTTACATCTATGGTATAATACTGTCTGAAATATGAGACTAGTTGAGATGCGGTCTTGGAGGTTGGGATGGTAGAACGGATGTCTGGTAGAGCAATCCAAGTCTTTGTTCATTCTCATTGCTTTGTGCCCTACAAACCTAGACCATTCTCCTTTATTCATCTTTCATTCCTCAATCTCTTTGTGACGAACATCTCAGCTCATCGACAGGATTTTTTTTTTCCTCTCTATTTCTATCTACAATATTTTATAGCCGTTGTGATGTTGCGTTTCTCTCTCGACCTGTTTTCCTACTACTTCCCATTCTTCCAAATACAACTAAACACTTGTTCTCCTTTCTCAATATTTCCTTTCTTTTTCTTGTTAATTGTTTCTTTGTCTACCGGTATTTGTAATTTTGCATTCGATGCAGAACCTATTTTAAATTATTATAAATAAGTCTATTAAAAATGTTTCATTTTAATTTGGAATGTTTGCTACTTCGTCTTTTAAAGAACAAGTGAACCTTTTTGTAGCACCTCATAATAAGCGATATTCATAAATTATTATTGGATGTGGGTAGGAAAAAAAAAATTGTTACACAAAATGATGACACCAGAACTATAGGCCTACCCCTTTTTCTCTTTCTCTCTCTCTCATTCTCCCTCTATTTTTTTTCTTTTTCTATATGTAATTTGAGATGTATGTGTCCATATGGAGATGTACAATGTATAAGATATTGGGTGAATGTACTGCAGACGTCTCCTAGTAAGTTCATTGACAAAGCCTTCATATGAGTCATCATCATCTTGGACATGATGTCATCACTCCCATCAAACCTTTCATCTCATCAAACTCGTCTTCCATGACCGTTAGCCTTCTGTGTGGTAAAGACATTATGGCACCTTGGATGTAATGCAAAGTACAGTGTTTCCCTCCCATCATAACTTTTGTAGGCCCTAGAGCTTATATAAAGGCAGTAAAGTCCACCCTGGAATTTATTTTTCTATTTATTTTTTTTTTTTTTTTTGAAAAGCAGAAAATGAAAAATATATTAGTGAAGGTTTGAAGAAAACACATCAAATAATAATGAATTGGGTTTTTTGTGATGTCATATGTGAACTGCTCTCCCATGTATGTTGTATAATTTAAATTCCATAAATTGACGTTATTTAAAATTTTATTTAAGAATGTTGATAATTTCACCTACTCTTAAATATCATCAGACCTATGTGTTTATACACATACCTCAGTTTCATAGTTCATCAAGAACAATGATAAAAGACAAATTATGAGAATATGTTGGAGAACAGCTCGCATCTTACATCACAAACTCAATATTTAAAACATTCATAACTTTTTATTCTTTGGACACATTCTTTGGACACTAAATTGCTATAGCAACAACTTTCCTGGGCTTTATTTTGTCTACACATCTAAAAATATAGGTTTAGGGTTATATGATAGGGTTGGGGGATATTGGAAAGTTCAGGATTAAGCTTTTCTATTAGTTTATGCATGGACCTATAAAAGTTATAGGTCCATGGTTTATTGAATTCACAGCAGAGCAATTATCCCCGAAGCAAATGTCATCTCGAAGGAACACTGTCAAAGATTCCATGAAAGAAGGTATATCATTAAACCAAGATATTTGTTTTGATATCTTATATCTGAATGAGGGTCTGTCCACTGGGGGACTGAGGTATAATGATATCTTATGTGAAGAGCTTATATGCAAAAGGGACTAAATCCACTTTTGATGAAAATTTTTCAGTTACATAACCGTTTTTGAACAAAAGGATTTTCTTAAATGTTGATTGCAACTGTAAGAAAATACATTTTGTAGCTTCCCTTTTCCAGTAAGCGTGTACAAAATCTGGTAAACAAATGCCATTTCCTATGAAGTTATGAAAGTGGATTTAGTCCCTTTTGCATGTAAGCTCTATATATCTGAATGAGTCTGTCTCTTGGGGAAGGTATAATGAGGCATGGTATACTATGAATAGCACATGTATGGGATGCTTAGGATGCCTGGCGTGACTGGGGGTGTACAAATAGGCATCTATTACACTACCAGCTGATAATGAATGAGAGAGGGAAGAAGAAGAGAAAGGGAGAGACATCCCTTATGACAGAGAGAGAGAGGGAGAGAGAGAAAGAGAGAGAGAGAGACGGACAGACAGAAGAAGAAAGGGAGAGACAGAGGGGGAGAGGGGGGAGGCATCTCACATATTACCAGCTGAGAATGACAGAGACAGAGAGAGAATGAGGAAGAGAGAGAGAGAGAGGGGGAGGCATCCATTACACTATCAGCCGAGAATGAGAGACCAATATAGAGACGGGGAGAGGGGGACGCATCCCTTTCACTACCAGCTGAGAATGAAAGAGGGAGAGTGAGAAGGAAAGATACAGAAAGAGAGAAAAGGAGAGACATATAAGTGAGGGAGCGAGGGGCATCCATGTCATGACATGCTGAGGAGATGGATATAGATAGAGAGAGACAGAGTGAGCAGCAAATGAAAATACCTGATTTGGAAGAGATGGATTGTGATACAGGGGGCAGTGTAAACTTCTAGGAAATGGAGAACAATAATATCTTGAGAACAAGAACTGTTCAAGAGTTTTTTAAAACTTAAAAGCTCAGGGTTAAAGAAAGAAGAAAAAATCAGCAAGGAGATGTCTTTCTCAAGCACATTGGTAGAGAGCTTCAGTGAGGGAGAGAGAAAGAGAGACTGGTATGCTACACTACCTTAATATGAACTTGTAATATCAATAATGTGAATGGATGCCTTGAGGGATAGATAGGATGACAGTCTACTTGAGCAGGTCAAAGAGGTTTCAAATGAAAGCCAGGAATTCCCAGGGATGTATTATCATGTCAATAGTGATCATAATGAAACATATATGCAACGTTTATAGAAAGGGCTTTATGAACGATTGCTCAAGACAATGTTTCATATCTATTTCATGATTCATAAAGCTTTCTGCATTGTTATGAACCAGGCATCATTTATAAGAACCTGGGATGCTGACTAGCTGGTTGAGCCTATGATATGAGAGGCATCCATTTAGAGTGTAATCATGTTAATGTATCCTCATGGACAATGGGAAACACTATTGCCTGGGGCTGGACAGTTGATGATTAAACATCAATCATCTCATCTTAGCAAAACTCATCATCCCCCCCTCTCTCTCTCCTTTCTCCATCTCTCTTTTCTCTCTGTCTGTCTCTCCTCTCCTCTCTCCTCATCTCTCTGTCTGTCTCTCCTCTCCTCTCTCCTCATCTCTCTGTCTGTGCGCTCTCTCTTTCTCTCTCTCTCTCTCTCTCCATTTCTTTATCTCCTGTCCTCAATTTCCCTCCTCCCCCTTGTTTGCATAGCCTACCAATGACTCACATACACCACTCTGACTCATCCCCCTAAATGACTCAAACAGAAATATGATTGTACCCCTCTCCACCAATAATACTTTCTTTTCACTTCTGGGATATCATCATGTCCCAGACCATTAACCGATCTCCAACAATTGCCCACATTCTGTGGTTGGAAAAGCTCCTTGGTTTGACTGAATATCTTCTGATTTGGGAGCTTAAAACATGTACCAAATATTTTTCATGTGATCGTCCTACAAGGAATGTGGTATCAGGAATTTAAAAAGATAATTCACAATTAAAACCTTTACAACTTTCAATAAGCAAACATACTTATTAATTTTTTTAATTGATTTTGGACACTTTACAATAGAAGCAAAATTCTAGGGTGTCCATTTGCAGAAGAATAGCTGATATAACCTATTTCGTTGTGGGTATGCCACCCAAACTCTTGTTAGTAATTTACTGGGTGTATGTAAATTAACAGAATATGTTCATTGCTCAAAGTTAGGTTTTTCCAGCCTACCCTAGACCTTCAAAAGATACAGTTACTGTTTTTTTCCAAGAATGGATTACTGGTACAAGTAATTATGAATTGACGACCCTGTAAAAATATTTTCCAGCAGAAGTAAACCGTTTTCAACGATCCTGACAAACTATGTTGAATGCAACTTCAATTCAAAGAATGAGCCCTGACTTTTCCTGGTTTCATGATAAAAAGGAACTGCAACAAAAGAAAGAATTCTATTATTCAGATAATTGAATCTGTCTATGCACGGACCTGGGTAAAGGTGACTTTCAGAGTGAGTTAGGCATAACAAATGAATATATTGCATCAGACCATATTCAGATTGATCATATACTATACTTTTCCTGGGAGTGTTTGTTGTCCTGTCACTGTGTAGTTCTTCCTCTAGAGTTCCATTACATAGTTTACATTTATAAATTTTGTTGTCCAGCACCGCTCCCTGGATCCACACCGGCAAGGTGTAGCCTGTAGGTCACACTATATGCATTTAAAGTAGATCATAAAAGTTGTACTACCATATAAGTTAAAATAAAAGGAAATGCAAATATTGTTATACATGATACTATTTGAAATATTTATAACAATGAAGACTATGAAAAAAGGATTGAAACAATATTGACTTGACTAACCTGACTTCCTAAAGATGAAATTCTAAATAAAGAAAAAGTTTTTTGTTTTATGAATTGGTTTCAGTGTCAAAGTTAGTCACTTTTACTTTACAAATATGATTATGTACATTCGTGGTTAAATATCCACCACATCCTTCACTAAAAATAGTAAAATTTCTATTTCAGAAGCAGATTTCATGGGTGTTTTCATCCGTTTTTCTAGTTGAGTAGTCACAATGAAAGATAAGAATGTAGGTGCCTGTGAAATGTGTTGACCGCTCTCTGACCCCGCCAGTCAGGCAAACTGTTATCAACAAAGAATTCAATAGAAACTATTTCTGCTTTTCTATTTCATGTTTGCTATAAAATTGTGGTCAGACATACATACATACCTAAATAATGAAAGGAATGGTATTGTGATTTAATTATTATCTGGTAGGGCTTATTGATTTTCTTCATTATAATGTCATATTTACTGAACTTACTGAAGGGCCGCACATTCCATCTTGGTAGTGTACCGAAGTGGATTGTAGTGCGGCAAGGGTGAGGGGGGCTATTCGCCCTTAGTTACCCAAAAATTGCTTTATGTTGTCTTGGTCTGTACCCCCCAAATTATATCTTTATGATTTTGAATTTTAAAGCGCATCATTGATACTTTTAAAATAAGGTCTAAGAAGAGTGTGTAGGCTCTGTTTATATACCACGTCTTGTGAAGTAGACTAAATATAATTACTTCTACAAAGTGTATTACAGGCTTCAATGTTCAAAAGAAGTTAAATCCACTGTGTCATGATATTATATGTACAATGGTACTGAAGAATTACGGTCTTTTAACAACATGTCTTATAAACTAGACTAGATACTTTGTGAGGGAGGAAACATAACCTTCTTCCAGGTCAAACCAGAGGTCACATTCCATGGAAGGTTGTGCGGAGGTCACGCTCCAAGGGGTGGAGTAGTAGGAGAGGGATAAAGTGAAGTTTTCTTCTGTGGTTTAATTTTTCATAAATTATTGCACTCTGTAATAGAATGAAAGTTGAAACAGAAGTGTTATCATAACTCATGCAATTAACTTTATAGGACTAAATCTGTGGATATACCAAGATTTTGGTTATGCCTCATTTTGTCCATCTTTGTGGCAAGATGACTTCACACATTCAAATCTGCAGTGCGATAATATTTCACTATGAAATTGCACTTTGATACAAGAAAGAAGAAGTACTTCCCATTAAAATAAAATTATCATGGTTATCTATGAGGTTTAAATTAGAGAGATGTAGGTCATAGGTCGCTCTATATTATTATTTGAATAGGCCTATTTAATAGTTTCATCCTTCATGTCCATTGCAGGTCTATAGCCTTACTTCCTTCCTAAGTACCATGTCTGTCCTCGCAAGATCAATGATCAAGGTTTTCCTTTTAATTTTATTTCTTGTTATTTTATTGTGCTGGTAGTTTTGTTACAGTCAGCCCAATTATAGACAGATCTAGTATTCGATCTGCGAATTCAGTAAATATATCTTTTCCTTTGCAAATGCACTTTAGTATTCATGAAAATGAGGATATAACTACTGCAGTGCATTCACTACTGTCATGTTAAACATTGGATGGTGTGTGGTATCTCACTTGCCTTTATATGGGTTTGAGCAGGGGATTGTTGGTTGTAGACTAGTTTGAGACAGGTTTGAGACTAGTTCCGAGGACATCTCAGAGATGTCTCAAAGATATCTTTTAAATCTCTGCAACGTCTCATGAATCCTTGAAAATCACATGTACAAAAAAAAAATTATGTCGCAGAGACGTCTTGGAGTCTCTGAGACATCTCTGAGACATGACATACCACCTTTTACAGAGACATTTCATTTGAAGATGTGTTGACATTGATGAATGATGAGTAAAATAATCCTGAGGGTTTATTGATATCATCGCATACTGATCAAACAAACTAATCATATCATATATCCTTCAAGGACATCCTCAATGACAGTATGAATGACATCTTGAATGACAAGTGTAATTGCTGTAACCTTGTATGCAACCTTGAGGCACATACAGGCATCCAGGGGCTTGCACATTCTGTTTAATTACAAACCATGTTGGCTTCAAAAGAGAATTTATTCAGTGAATGAGCTCATCTAAACTTGTTCATTGTGTTTCTCATAATGCAGGAGCATCTCCATTTTGTCCCAATATTTATCCACACTACCAAGATTGAGGGACAGCACTGGAGGGGTTGTTTAATGGAAGATATAGGCCTCCCCCTCCCCCCCCCCCTCCCCCATGTAGGCCTATGAACACATCTTCCAACATTGTTTTCCTCTATTAATAATTTTTTGTCATTATAAAATAATGTTTTTTGTTTTTGACAGTCAGATGCCCACTTTTTACCTTTTAGTATAACATATTTATTTATTTATTTATCAAAGCACTATAGTTGCTTTGAGTTTACAGGGTATCTATGAATCAACACATCTGTGTTTTGGTGTCCTCATAAGGTCATTCTAGGAGCAGTCTGGTGACCTGACACGACCTCATTAGCATATCTGTCAGTGAGGAATGTAGGGGGAGGAGTCCCACCCCTGACCCATCAGTTTAGTCTTTAAAACAGACCTCAGATTGCAAAGGGTGGTACTTTCTCTAGTCTTTATTTCAATGAGGTTTTAATGTATTCATGATAATAGGTGTGATTAAAGTCTAACTTAGTATTTGAACACAGTTGTATAAAGGCCTCGTCACACCGAGTCCGGTCCGGTGACCGGTACGGCAAATCGTCTCAAATCGCTCCATGAGCGATCGCATAAAAACCGTACCGGTTGCCGTTCCGGCTATTACGGCATAGCCCGTGTTTGTTGTGACCAGTCTCATTGCAATAGTACACGGCCGATTCATTTCGACCGTTTTTGCCCATTGTTGAACCGGAACGGGCCCGTGCCGTGACCCGGACCGGACTCGGTGTGACGAAGCCTTAATACAATTCTTCTTAATATAAAATACATGTAAACTTCTAAGGGATTATAAGGATAAGTTACAGCTATCATAAACAAATCCAAAACACAGCTCTTTATTATGATTGGGTTAGGTTTCATTTTTGAATTGTTTCTAACATAATCCACTGAATTAAAAAAACAAACTACATGTATATAATAGTAATGAGTAACAATAATTGAGATAACATATGAGTAGGAATACATCTTTCTCATTCTTTTCAAAGATGTCCAACCATCTATTCAATAATGCGGAGTTGCTCCGTGGCCAATCTGACAAACCCTCGATCGTTATGCCATCACCTTTCATTATAAAAAAAAAATGGGCATAAAAAGAGACCATTTGCCCACACCTTAATTCGTGTTTGATAACGTGTGTTTTAGTGCTGCTTTTTACATTCCGTTACAATTAAAAAAAACACAATATGAAGATTTATTAAACATTTGCAAGTGACCAGTCATAATTGTGACCAACTTGCAGAATCATCGATCGTTTTATGAAAATAGTTTGACTGTAAAAAGATGACGATTTGTTAAAAAATAATTATAAATCATTGATTAATGTTTAAGTGTTGCATTTTAAAATCCGTTACAATTAAAATAAGACAATATTAAGGGTTTTTTATTCACTCACAAAGAACCACTTATGTGCCCATGTTTTGTGACCAACGTGCAGGGCCATCGATCATTGAATTTCACCGCTAACTGATCACCATTAATAAAAATAGTTTTGCTATAAAAAATATCTAATATAATATATCTTGCGTGCAACTATAGGCAACGTTTTTGATATTTAGATTATTGAGAATTTATTAAATTACATGTAGTGGTCAAGGGTATGGATTCAGATGAATGGCTTTTATTACTTGACCATTTGACCCACTGGTCAAGCTCTATCTGTGATCATTTTATTCTTTCATACTTAATTGTCAATTCTCTTTCATTTCTTGTTGAAGATTAGGTTTTGATTCAATTATTTCAAGGATTGTTACTCAAATCTTGAATGTAAAATCAAGGCAGATTCCTCTATAGTTGAATGTATCAGTCTTTTTTTTTTTTTTTTTTTTTTTTTTTTTTTTTTTTTTTTTTTTTTTAGTTTTTAAACTTTTCCTTAATTATAGAGATGTTGTCATTGATAATCTTTGAATATTGATGTGTTGGCTCATAATCGGGAGGTCGTGGGTTCGAACCCCAGCCATGTCATACCAAAAGACTGTAAGAGATGGGAGTTTTTTGCTACCTTGTTTGACATTTAACAAGAAAGGGATAGGCCTAGAGCAATGTCAATCTGGCACTGCCCAGGGGCTGTCGGGCCCATGATCGATTTGGCAAAAAAAAAAATTTTTCTGTCTCACCTTTGTTTCAGACAATAAAATTGGGAACTGGAGCTTTTTCTTTTCAACATTAAGATGTCATTTCTTTGTTTATACGTTTGTACACACAAGTAATTATATGCATTGTGCATTAAATGGTTCATTACAAATATGGTCTATATCAGAGACTATTAGCGCGGCCCCATGAATGACCCTGTTATACCCTTAAATCTCAGTGGGGGGCAGAGATTTACAACAACTTAAAACCAATAGAAGGACTTAGTTTTACCCCACTAACCCATAACAATACCATCTTGAGTGGATGTAGAGCATGCTGATATTTTCACATATTTCACAGATAGACTCAGTTTCTGCATATTTTTAAGCAAAGGTTGTGTTTGACAATCAGAAAGCTTGTCTGAGGCTTTTCCAATATAGCAATAACTCATAGACCTATACAAACCGGATTTCAAATATTGTAGATCCTTTGATTAGATACCTTTGTGTCTGTGTCCCCAAGAAAGCAACATCCACATATTATGATACTAATAACTAATGCAGTGGTCACAACTCACCGTACCTTCCATGTGCAACTCCCTACGACGGATTTCATAGAAAATTTGTGCAGCGGAGGTACCTTGCAGGTACAATGCATGTACGACGTTCAGGATGTTTTTACAATACCCTTACTACAGAAACGCAGGAATCGCAGAAGTTGACCCAGGACCTGTGCGTGCATTGTACATGCAACGCAGGCTACGTTGATGGCACGTGCCCCGTAGCCTACGACGAGTTGTGACCGCCGCATTAGCGAAATGGTCTATTATAAAGAAATTTCATCAATTTCTGTAATTTATTCAAGTGAAAAATTTGTAGCTCTTGAGAAGTTTATGAACTCATTGTCGGCCATAGTCGACTTTGGTTGCAATTGCACAAAATTATACTCTAGACTGTTATAGTTGTGTAGCAGTCTGACTAGACACTAATGAGTTCCTTTTCCTAAACAGTAATTATAACTTTCTTGAAATAGATTATACGTTTGCAAAATATGATTTCAGGAAGTCTGTGTGATATTAGAGAGGAAATTGGAACAGTTTCCATGCTGGCACTAGAGTTGACCTTTTTAATAAGGAAAGCTTATGTGAATATTGTTTACAAAATGGAGTAGGTCAAATCGTTAAAGCTCAATATTCGTTGGCATATTGCACATGAGATTCCTTGATGCAGTGGCGGATTCCAGGCGGGGTGTAGGGGACGCCCCCAACCACCCATTGACTGTCCATTAACAAAATTATGTGGCCCCCCCCCCTTATTTTCATATCCTGGATCTGCCAAGTGCTGTTGATATAGTGAAATAAGTCACTTCAAATCAAATCAGATCTAATATAATCAATATCTTGAAACTAAAATTTGCATTTTCAAAACTATTCATGTATAAGCTAGTAAGACACATTTTAAAGTCAAATATTGATGGAATAAAGCTTTGGTTTTCCCAATACACTTTTTTGACTTGACTCCTTGTTCTAAGCCTTTAGCATGGAAAGTAGATCACTAATGGATAATTATGCAAACAATTCATCACATTCCAAGAAATCGTCCTCGTTCACAATGCAGGTGATTATTTGTATTGTCTGGATGTATAATTGAAAGTAATTAAATATGAGCAATTGTAGCATTGTGTGCCTCCCACAATTATTTAGTGCATGGAAAACAGGTACTGTTATAGATTTGAATAGCAAGATGGAATGGTTTTCTAGCTGAAATGTATAATATGACATATGACAGTGTGAGATGGATTGAACTTGGAGAGATGATTATGTAAGAAGATAGAGTAGATTAAGTTTCTAGGAGATCAATAGAATTCTATGTTACAATACCCCCTCTCTCACCATGGAGGGCTGAATCATGGTGCATAAAGGGATTAAGTCCGTTTTCATAAATTCTGAGAAAAAGACATTTTTTTACTAGATTTTGTATTGGCATTTTATGGAAATTTGATATTAAACAGTTCATTTAGTTATGGTTGCTCTTAAAATTTAAGATAATACTTTTGTTACACATAGATACCAAACCTGGACAATGTTTTGATATCCATAACTGAATTTTCATCAAAAGTGGATTTAGTCCCTTTGGAACTTGAACTCTTGATATAGGGCTGGCTGCCTGGAGGTAGATGAACCCTAGAAACAAGATAACTCATTTGCATAATTTTCATTTCCAATATCTCCTGTCATGAGTCATAATCGTGTCAGGTCATAGTCTTAATTCAAGGCTTATTGTTTTATCTCAACTAAAATCCCCCCCCCCAAAAAAAAAAAAAAAAAAAAAAATTATTGTTAAAGTTGATGTTCATAGAGAATAAATATGGTCGAATTATACATCATTGAGCAGGAAATAACATGAGAAACACTATCTAACTAATCGCCGATTTTAAAAAAAACTTCTGGAGCTCATTAATTGGTTATCGGGACGCCCCCACTGAAACGCCCCCAAATACGTACCCCAAAAGTCACCCAAATTCTGACGTCAGGATATGGAATTGCGGCTGTGAATTGACTTCCGGGTTTGCTGGCTCTCTGGCTTTCGAGTGCGCGCGTGTGTGTATAGGCCCGGGAATTGCAAACCTATATCGTAAACAATGACGGAGTCGGATCCATGCAGAGATGAGTCTCGAATTAGAGTTTGAAATCAAAGACATTGAAGATGAAAATGAGGAAGAAAGTCTCAGCTCAATTGCTAGTAGCAACGGAACAGAAACGGACATCGATGACGGCGAATTGGGTGAATACATTTCAGAAGATGAGGCGAAGACTGATGCCCCTCGACCAGCTCAGAAGCAGCAACTGAAATACCCGCCATACGCCGTGTTGCTGCACCCCTCAGCAACGCATCGCCGACCACCAGTTTCCCTTATTTTCGCTGGCTAATTTGCCTTTCGCAAGGAGTTAAAATCCGATGTCGATGATGACTGGTCATCCATCTTCTCCGCAAACAAACTGGAGTTGGCAAATTACGAGTTAAATAATATAACTGGTATAAAGGACAAAGCATTTTCAACTCACAAGACACGAGGATGAGAACGAGCAACAATAACGCAATGTACTTTCCAATGCAAAGCACGCTGACTGATAGTATACAGTGCGTCCCAAAAAGAACTATACACTTTTGACAAGGCTACCAAATTAGAAATATATATTTCTTGGGGAAAAGGTTTAGATGTATATAAAGCTCATATCCTCAACTATCATTATGACACAAAAAAATCTGAAAATAACGCATTCTTCAGTGAGCAATGCCCACTTTTATGAAGGACACAAAAAATAGCATGCGCAGGAATTCGCTGTTCATTTACCACCTGTGTATGGAATGCCAAGAAGGATTCAAAGAAATAATGGAATGAATCAATAGCAGAGTTAAAAGATATATCAAAAGACAGAAATAAACAATCAATATTATGCAAAATGTAGTTTTTCACCATATTGTTTTCATATCATTGATTTTTGCTCTGACCTCAGTTTATTTTTGTCTTTGTTAGCCGATTTATTCCATTATTACTTGAATCCTTCTTGGCATGCCATACCCAGGGGATAAATGAATAGCGAATTCCTGCGCAGGCTGTTTTTTGTGTCCTTCATAAAAGTGGGCATTGCACACTGAAGAATGCGTTATTTTCAGAAATTTTTGTGTCATAATGATAGTTGAGGATATGAGCTTTATATATATCTAAACTTTTCCCCCAAGAATCATATTTTTAATTTGGTAGCCTTGTCAAAAGTGTATAGTTCTTTTTGGGACGCACTGTAGTACGGAGCTTGCCACCCAACCAAGCTAATTTTTTTTTTCTTTTTAGTAATATTCCATTCTTTGTAAATGTAACAAAATCTTCATAAAAATGTTAAATGTTATTATTTTGTCCATCACAGGGTATCATTTGCCAAAACATATTTATCAACATAAAAATCGTAATAATTATACCGATGAGATCCAGGTGATCATTAGCGTCTGCTAGCGTTTTGCGGCAGAGCTTTTTGTGTGCACACCTTCGGGGGAAAATTTACAGAAGTAGCTCTAGATTTTCGATTGTAGGTTCATCGCGAAATATTTGATTTTTTAAAAATATATTTAATCATACATGGATTGCTGGGGCTTATTATTCTCTGTAAAAATGAATATAGGATCACATACAACTGCAAAATAGTTTGAGCTTGGACTTGGTTCTGTTCTGCTCAGAATATTATTGAGCGTCATTTTGTTGAGTGAAAAAGAAATATGATAGAGAGAGGTACTAGATAATTAGTCTACTTGTAATGGCAATTATTTTCAAAGAGAAATTACCACATTACATTAATTGCTATAAAGATTGCTTCTTTTTGTGATTATTTGTAAATATGAATTCAAAACAAAGCTAAATTGGATTTGATATATATCACTGCTCAGATCGTGTACACTGCATTGCGTGAGTATGGGTACGTACACGGCACAGCCGGGTTGCCTTAGCTAGCTGGCTGCACTGCACTGAGAGCCGAACTCCATATCCTGACGTCATCAGGAAATCGCTCCATTCCCTACCGAAAGTGGGCGTGGCCAGAGTGATTGACAGGTGTTTTTAAAATGGCGTTTTAATCAATTTCCAATAATCGATATGAGTTCTAGTTGGTACCATTGTCTTCTACATGCTCTCTAGATTTCTCTGATACATAAACCACTGATTTTAGTGATCTCCAATAAAGGTCAACTTTAATATTAATTGAAATGTATGACTTTTTACACTAGACATATATTCATAACATATTTGGCAATAAATAAAGATATTCTGAATAACAAAACATATACTTGAACTTGTCTTATTGTCTAAGGCATACAATGTATCTTCACCCTATAACATTTCCGGTTCGTCACGCCTGGAAACCCCACATTATTTATGTAATCTTTTCTATTTCAATGATAATATTTCACATGGATGAGCATGTGTACGCTGGGGTGATGCCAAGTTTATTGTGCTGCAAAGCAACCCACTATCAACAATGATGTAATATCTAAATATAGATATAGGTTGATTGGAGGACTTTGTACTGCTAGCTCAGGTGTTTTTCATCAACTTCTCCTGATGATATCTGTATTCATCAGAAATTGAACAATGCATTCATCGTTTGAGAGAAGTTGGCACACCAAAAATCCCATCCTTATATTTTGAGTTCGTCAAAAAGAATGGCAAATTATAGGCCCCTGTGCATGTACACTTTATCCAGTATCTATTCTAACTTTTTGATTGCAAAGTTTTTCTAGCCATTACTTATCACAAGAAAGTAATAAGCCCCGCCGAAGCACCCCCCCCCCCCCTCTATCGCTCTCTCTCTCTCTCTCTCGCTCTCTGTAAATTCCCAGGTTTGTACAAGGTACCTGGTGCGAAAGCTTGACTGAACGAAGGCTAACAAATCCTTTCTCTTTTTCATACAATATGTTTTCTTCAAGGCTTCTTGCTTCTTCTAAACAATTATCAGCATGAAAGTCATTCATCGTAAGGTATGGCCTGATTCCACCCACATCCCTGTCTCCTAGAAAATATAATGATGTGATGTGAAAACAATTTAAATCCTGTTTCATGGAATCACTCAGTGTCAATACAATACAATGGTTTGGCTTGATGCCCATAGCTACCACTATAGGGCTAGTCTACAGATACAGACCCTATGTACATGGTAACTGACTTGTTCTGAGAGAAAATGGAGCTTAGCTGATCAAACAGTATAATTTGTTTCTTTTTGTTGAAAATAAACATAGTTGCCTAAGCTGGTATAGTGGCATCGTTCTATATATGTTAGGCATTCGAGTTACTATTTGAGATCTGACAACCGTACACATCTCGCAATGTTGGACCTGTGCTGGGAAGCGGGCATTCTTAGCTACAGCTCTAAAATCTTAGAAAAATCTACGAAATTACCCCCAAAATTAGAATCTCTAAACATTTTTAACATTCATTTAAAAACGTGCCTTATCAATATATTGCAAACCTAAACGTACATATTCCTTTTGAGTTGTTAATTGTAAGTCAAAAAGGTCACCCTTGATGTATTCCAAATGTGACTGCTTGTCCAAACTACTTGAACACCTGATGGTTTTACATGGAAATGATAACCAGCAGGTCTGTGAAATTGTATTAGTGTTACCGAAGCATTACCAAGAAAGATATGAGAAATTATGATAATATTTCTTTGTCTCATCTGTAATGATAGGCTTAAGTCATCAGTGAAGCTTTCATGACAATCATCCTAGAGGGTTGTAATGGTATCTTATGAATGTTGAATTCATGAGAGGATTTTTTGAGAAAGATTTTTTTTTTTAAACCTTATAATTCCCCTCCTCATGTGTTAGAATGCTTGTTTAATCTGTATATGAAGTAAAATCATCTTGATTTTTTGTTCTTTGAGATTTATCAGCCCAAAACCATCAAGAAGATGACAAAATCCTGGTGTATTTGTTTGTTTAGAATAAAAACGTCAAAAATAAATTTAGGATAAAAACAATTGTAGTTTACCCGAGTGTTAGAGCTTGAGCAAGCAATTACTTAGTATATTATCTATTCAGAGAACATGTTTATTTCTCTCATTTGTTAAAAATACTTTATTTTTCTATTATTAGGGATTTTAAGCCGTCAGATCATACGTGATATGTGAGTAAATTTAATCCCAATTCCCCCCCCCCCCACTCCTGAAAAGAAGCAATGCCCTTGAGTATGAGAGCTTCATTAGTGTACAAATTGAATCGAAGCATCCCTTTAACAATTAGTTAACATACCTTCACATACAGATAATGCATGTCATTAATTCATTTCAATGAATTGATTGCATTATTCAACTCACCTTCGATCGACTTAATCTCCCTGAAAGGCTGTCACTCCATATAAGGTCTTTTCTTAATATCTTATTAGGATACAAAGGTTGTTTATTTTGCAAGACAGGGAGGCGAGGTAACGGACCTTGGAACGACAAGGTGCTTCCTAGCAAGCATTATTAGTGAAGAGAATTTTAATTTGGTTTCAGGAAATAAGGGAATACCAGATTATGAAACGACCATGTAACTGGGACATGACAGGGAGTTGACTTTGAGCAGAGGTGGACTTGGGTTTGGGATAAACAATTTTCAAAAATGAAAAAAAAAAATGCAATTTTGTGATTAAATATACTATCCCTAATGGTAAATTATTGTATACCTATATTTTGACAAGACCAGATATATCAGAATATTTTTCCAGTTCATGAGAATTATAAACCAGCCTTTCAATGTTTAGGAAATAGGCCTATATTTTGGCATCGTGTGCTGAGATTTGAAAAACATTGACAGAAATACACAAAGAGACAAGAGAAAGACAACAGGAATATGCATTGGATATAGAAACTTAGAAACTATGAAGCTGTGAGATGCAGGAATACACAAAAACAAGTCACTTAAAAACCTGCATCAAATTGAAATCAAAGAGAGAGAGAGAGAGTGTGTGACACTCATTCAATAAAGAAAAAGAGAATAGAAAATGAGAGAGAGATAAGCAAAGAGAGAAACAGACATTGATAGCAACAGGAAGGGAGACAGAGAGATACAGAGTGAGTTTATAAAAATATAGAAATACAAAAACAATGAGAACGAAGACAGCATGAGATTGAGATTGAATATTGAAGACTTACAGAAAGGAAGGAAAACATACAAAGATAAGAGAGAGAACAATTACAAAGTATATAATGGAATATACAGGATGTGATATAAAGTAATCATGAAGAAAACTAGACATTCAAGGTGAAATCTTTCTGTGTCATGATCCGCCTGGACCCTGGAAAATGAGTTCAATAATATATGAGAAACTATGATATTCACTTCAATAACAGCATATAGCATATTATATAAACTGGTAATAAGGATATATTATGTAAACCGGTAACTAGGGTACTATACAGTGGTTCCTAGTAGTAACTTAGCTTATTTATTTCATTGTCATTCCGTTTAGATAACGTATAAACATCAAATATTTACTCATCCGTTGCTTTGTGTTGTTATAATAATGATGAATAGGAGCCTTCAAGCTTTTGAATATTTTGAAGGTGATGAATCAGATGAAATACAATAGAAAATACCGGAATATGTAACTCATGCCCTACATTGCTTGAACCTGGATAACCAGGCCCGGATCCAAGATTTCCAATTTCTATAGATTGTGCAGGACCAACTGTCTGTGGACAATAGCGGCTCTATTATGTTTGGGCATTGGTTGATACTTTTCATTGTGTGACGTATGGCTGGGTCCGCTACTGGTAACCATGGGCATGGTTTAAAATGGTCCAATAATTTTCATTGTGTGACGTATGGCTGGATCCGCACTGGTAACCATAGGTATGGTTGGACTAACAAACAGAAAAGTAAATATTGCTTGAAAGGGACAGAATGAGTCTGTTCATGAGACTACTCTTCATACTACGGCATAGGGAAAACCCCTGGTATATGGTGTGTTACTGTTGTGTTTCCCTCATGTTTCCCTATCTCTCTGTGTATTGTAATTCCTGGTTAGGGGGTTCCTGGTGTAAGGTGGATAGGGGGGTTCCCCCAAGTTGTGATGTAAACATACTGGTGGTTCCTCATCCTCATGTTGTCAATGGGGGGATCTTGGAGGAAAGAAGAAATTCTTTTCCTCCAAGGTAGGATGAGATGCTCTTCTTCCCCAGCACTGTGGCTGGCCTGCCTTTTGGAGCAATATCGTGACCTGGCCCCCCCCCCCCCAAAAAAAAAAAAAAAAAAAAAAAAAAAATTGTTAAATGGATTTCCAAAAAATACGTATAATTTATTGAAGCATAGTTTTTTGTGATTTTTTTTCCCCTTGTGTTACTATACTATTTAAATGGAACAAATAATCCAATAGCCATATGCCTACCCACTCCCTGATTTGGACTAGGAATAAAAGTTAAAATCTTCTCTTTATAATGAGAATAGCGTAGGAAGTTTACAAAGATCTTTAACATCAATGTGGTTTTAAAAGCTCAACCTCTTAATACGAGACCACCGTTTTACTGACTTAGCTATCATGCCTCCTTGTCTCCCGCACATTAATGTGGGTTTTGAACCCTAGACCTCCCTGTTATTATACCACAGCTCTACTGACTGCGCTTTCATGCCTCCTTGTCTCCCGCACATTAATGTGGGTTTTGAACCCTAGACCTCCCTGTTATTATACCATGGCTCTACTGACTGCGCTTTCATGCCTTTACTAGTCCTATCTCAACCTTTCACCTTGTGTAATCATGGACGTTAGGAGGCCACACCTTTATCTCCATAGCAACGTCTGTTACTCACAACATAGCAAGACCTGGATCTGAAATTTGTTTTATAAATAACATTCCAAAGATGAGTAACGCTCACTTTCCTTTTTGTAGGCTCCTAAGCTCTTTAACCCATATCATCTCAAGTACCAGATATTTGATTTGTGATGTGATGTGTTTGGTTCCGTCTAGGATTTGATGGGTTAAAGGAGGTATTCGGTCATGCTAGTGGATTACCGCTCCGGTAAGTACTTGGATCCTAACTGGCCTGGGATCCCCAAACCCCAAATGAGGATTCCTTCTTAGTCTTAGCTGACAGACTATGATGTCTAGTACCACAATGCTCAATTTATAATTGAAGAATATTGATGGACATGATTACTTATATATCTGTCATAGTTACATGTTCTGCAATCATTATTGATATGTTGATTTTGCTGAGGAAGTAAAATCTAATAAATAATTGCAATACTGTATTCCAGGATCCATTTTGGGGTTTTCATGTCTTGTGCCCTGTATCATAAAGCGTTATGATCAATTACAAATCGATTGTAGCCAATCGGGATCCTTGTTGCATAGACTTCTTGCTCTAAAAGTCTCACTGTGAACCAATCACAATGCTTGTTTCAAATTTGCGATTGATTGTAAATCTTTATGTTACAGGGCACTGATGTATAAAGTAACACACCATGATCTGAGACTATAAGCAAAAATGGTTCATGTTTGTTCTCCTTCATTGAAACAAGCCAAGCCCCATCTGATCTCAGCACATTTTCAGTGTAATTCATTAATTATTGGCAGACATGAGTAGAAGAGTAATATGCTATTCTTCAAATAGCTACCCTTTTAATGAGAGACAAACGAGGCACATAAATGTCAATGTTTGTTGTGATTATCTTGAGTAGGGTCTGTTTTATTGTAGACTAACCATAGAGGATGCTCCCTATTGCTGGACCCGTGATGGGAAAGTACCATCTGGTTTCATTCAGATCTATAAATAGATATTATGTCGTCCCTGAACGGAGGCAATCCCAGGGACCAGCTACCATTGGGGATTATCAATATGACCTTGTGAAACAAACATTCTGATTGGTTCACGGTGAGATTATCATTCATTTAGTCTATGCAACAAGGATTCTGATTGGTTGCTATCAATTATCAATATGACCTTGTGTTATGGGTGCTTAGGAAAATCTTATGAAATATCAGGAAATGAATTCACTTTCCCCTAAGAGTGTGTTCAATGTCCAATTTCAAATTTATACGCCAACATGAATCATCATACAAAACGCAATTACAAAACGCTGATATAAAGAAAAACAAAGAGGGTGTTCATTGTCCCCCATCCCCAGTCGTAAAAATAAACGTGTTTCAAATCTCAATTCAAATTTATACGCCGAAAATTTAAACGCCGAAAAAGATGCGTTTACAAACACAATCAGCTTCAATTTTACGACCTTGAGCATCGCGATTGCAACGAAATGCGACATTGAACAGGATTGAGTTTTCAAACGTGTTTAAATGTGCTCTCGCAATAGAAGCTTCCGGTGCAATTGAAAAAAGGAGAAGATATTTGTTTTTTGAGAGTGAGGAATTTAAAGACGATCGACGTATAAACACGTTTAAATTTTGGACACTGAACGGTGCACCGTTGATCGCGTTTGTGTTTGAGTTTTGTGATTGCGTTTTGTATCATGATTCATGTTGGCGTATAAATTTGAAACTGGACATTGAACACACTCTAAGTCTGCAGTGGATTGCATTTATGAATGATGAAATACTGTTAACTACTGACATCATCAGTGTACGAAAGTCGAAAGTGCCTTGTGGCATGGTATTCATGCTTGGACTGGTTGAACTACTATGTTTATAACTGTCTAACTCCTAGCATTGTAAGTACCAAGTTTTAAAACTAATAAAACCCAACTAGTCCACTCATGTCGAAACAAGAACTATTTACTCTTTGGACAACCTCTACTCCTTTGTTATTCCAAACATTATAAAATGGTAAAGCCTGGCTGCACAGATCAAAGTCCATCTATGGTAATAGCATATGTCAAGATAACATTCTAACTTAATTCTAAAGTCCTGTTCAAATTTTTGGTACAGATAATATACTTGAAATGAATTACTAAAAAGCCTGGACGGGGAACTATATATATGGTTCTAAATTACTTATGGTAGAAAAGATGGAGCTCTTTTAAAATTATATTCTGGCTTTTATAGAAGGATTATATGAAAGTGATAATAATCATATGATATATTAGTAGAAGTAAAATATAGTAGATATAGAAAGTAGCAATTAAACTTAATATACCCTTGACAAACATATGACCCTCTTTCACCTTCATCCAGTTATTAACTAATGACCGGAAAATTACCAAACAATTTCACTTTCATTCTTCAAAATCAAACAAAAGCATAGCTTGAGTGAGACATCTTATGAAATTTTTGATACCAAAATGAATTACACTAATGACTACACATGCACTGTGTGGGTTAGACATATAGTTCCCATATTTAGAGATACATATTTAAATTGTGTGATCTTGCTTGTCCATTGCATTCACAGCCTCGGGAATAAATATTTTTATTTTCTATAAAAAAGTGAACAAATTATGAATATTATCTGGTTTGAATCATGATATATTGCTTGGCCTCGTAAGATTCTATTCATAGTATATAGTAGTGACGCCTGTTACAGAGGTCCATATCACAAATAATCTTAATAACATGCAAATCAATAATAACCAATCATGATCCTTGTTGCATAGACTTCTTGCATAAAAGCCTAATTATTAACCAATCAGAATGGTTGTTACAGGACACTGCTGGAATAGTGCCATCTCTACCTTAGAAATAAATACATATGCTGTTATCTAATTTGAACTATGCTTATTCATAGAGGCCTAGTGTACCAAAATATAACACTCTGATTGAGAATATATTTTAAGAATATATTGGAAAACGGAAAAGTTTATATGGTTTTGCAATAAAAAAATAGATTTATGATGATATATATATTTAGATATATATTATGAAATTAATTCCATACCATGACCATTACCAATATTGTATACCTTTAAATTCTATTCAAATATGTTATTGTAAAATGACTTTACAAAACTCAAAGTCAATCATTTAAAGGGTATTTCTTATTTATGATTTCTACAACAGCTGATCATTTTAGTATCTTATTTCAAGTACATGTTTCATAATAAAAGCATAAAACGGGCTTCCCCCTACCTCCAGATATCCGACACGTACACGGCCACACAGATCAAGTTTAGACATGACTTTTCAGGAATCAGATTCCTAAGAAGCTAATCAGGATACATCAACAGGACATTATTCTGTTTAATCAATATTGTTATTTTAAAAAGAAATTATCCTCACATTTCCTGGATCCTATAGTTCTTTGTAATAATTTGTACAGGCCTTCTTCTTTGTTTTGAGCAGGATATTCAAGGGAAGAGATATCATTATTCTAAACGAAATTATCTTCACATTTCTTGGATCCTAGTTCTTTAGTCTAATGATTTTAACGCTTTTTTCTTTGTTTTAAGCAGGATATTCAAGGGAATTACAAAGCATGTGACATAATTTGAATAAAAAGAAAGTGATAGAACATGTGAGTGTGGTTAGTTTGTTGTGTTTTGTTTGAATATAGGATACTGACCAATGAGCAATCAGAGGATACAAAGTCCAATAGATAATACCCAAAATAGTTTGTTAACACTAATCAAGATAACGTCCCATTTTTTATATCCTAATTTGAAATCCTAATTTGTTTCTAATTAAAGCAAAACTCAAACTTTAATGACAATACAAATGTTTATGAAATCAGTAAGCATTGTACACATGAATCTCCCCCCCCCCCCCAAATCCCATCTTTCTGTTTATCTGTCTGTTTCCATCTCTTGCTGTCTTTATTTCTCCTCTCTCTTTCTCCCCCTTATTCTCTTTGTCTATCTCCATCTCTCCCTCCCTCTCTCTCTCTCTCTCTCTCTCTATCTCTCCCTCCCTCTCTCTCTCTCTCTCTCTCTCTCTCTCTCTCTCTCTCCCTCCCTCCCTCATTCTTTCTATCCCCCTCCCTCTATTTCTCTCCAACACTCCTTCCCTCAGCACCATTCTATTTTGTGCCCATTTTCCTTTGATTCCCTTTGATTCATATTCATTTTTTATTTGTCTGGAAATCAAATAACTAGAATGAAAATTAAATGAAATAAAACAAATCCTTCTCAAAAACATCTACCTCCATTTCTCTATTAATTTCTATGCCAGGACATGTTACATACATAATTGTATATGCTTGTTATTTTGTCCCTTTCTCCCTCCCTTCCTGGGTTTCCCATAAATAAGCCCCATTTCTCTTATTTGAACTTCCTGCCTCTGTTCATATATAGCACCAATGTCCTTGCATATGATTGTCAGTAGCATCTGTAGATATCTATAAATATATTGATTGAGGTTCATATTTGTGTCTATATTTGTGATTTCCTTTCTTCTTTAAAGATAAAATTGGAATGTAATAGATATAACTAGAAATATTGCCTTGGTTGAAAATAGATAAAAAAACATGTCCTATGGCTTCGCAGAACTCAGAGAAATGAGTTTGATCATGAATAAAACAGGATTCATTGAATTTGAATTGTGAATTATACAATTCAGTTTTGATAAGGCTGAATATTATTTCGTAACATAACATAGATTTTACCTGTCTTAATACTAATTTTCATTATGTTTTGACAGGAAGAGACTGCGCACAAGTAAATAGTATTTTGTCTCAAGTTCTTTCAAAAGTAAGGTGACAATTGACTTAAATAAAGACAGAATGCTCTTGTAATGTAAATTTTTTATCTCTTTTCTCCCTCCTGTCATTTCTCTGTAAATTATTTTTTAAATTCAATTTTAACATGAAAATGTACTACCTGATTATGTTCTCTTCCTCTCTTTCTCTCTCTCTCTCTCTCTCTCTCTCTCTCTCTACCCAAGTTCATGTTTCTCCTATACACTTGTTCTTTCACCCTCACTTGATCCCATCCTGTTTCCTCCTCCCACATACATTCATTTCTCATCACTCTCACCAAATTATCCCCTTTTAATATCATCATATTGCTGTTTTTAGCTCTTCCCTCTATCTCTCTATTACTCCTCCACATACCCATCATTAGTTAGAATCCTCCTCACTGTGGTTGCCTAGCAACCCCTCCTCCACATTATGTTAGCACAGCTGTATCTCTCATTTACCCTGTATTGTCATGGTGATAAATTATTCGTTAGCAGGAATATCTTAGATCCTACATATATCTCATCTTTGAATAGACTGACAAGATGTTTTACTTCATATACAGGTTATACCTGAAGGATTTTTTAAATCCATATTTGGCTACTAAATTGATCTGTAAAGTACATGATCATTGAGTGGGATTCCAAATACTTGGAAATTCATTTTGATTAGAAATTGACTTTGGTCAGAAATATCCCTGACTCATATATGTAGTTTGGTTTGGTGTATTTTCTGGAAGAGGATACTGGTATGTGAAGTAACTGTTTTTGCACTTATTTTTTCTTTCATATATAGGCCTTTCTCATTACAGCTTAAGACGTAAATCAAAACTAACACTCAAATCTACATCGGAGTGAATCTGAGCAAATTATAAACTTTGCTATTATTATTATTGTTATATCCATTTGTTGTGTTGTTAAAAAAAAACAAAATTCAATTGATTACTGTTTTTAGTCAACAGTGTTTTCTCTCCATCTTTCATCTATGAAGGACCGGATGCCCCATCCTCCTTTATACAGTGTGTTCCTAAAAAAAGAGGACCGAAGTTCAAAGGTCAGTCATTCCAAAAGTATATGGTTTATTCTTGTGATTCGTTTACTAAAATATTAAGTAACTCATCAGCTTTAATTTGAGACATTGCTGACGTCCAAAGTGTAATGGGTCACAGAGTTAGGGTCTTTTGAAGGCGATAGGTACAAAACCCGTTTTTTCCAAGTTTGTGGTTTTTCGGGTATGAAACAAACCTTTCTTAAGTAATTGGTGTCATTGGATCTCTTTCAGCAAGTTTCAATGAAATTTCATCTTCTTTGCTAAAGTGGATTTCTCACTGGTAATGAGATGCGTTCTTAATTATGAGTCTCTGGAGTCTCGGAGAGGTCACTGCGACGGATCCTGAGTCTCCAGGAAGTCGCGAGAAAACCAAACAAATGTCAAACATGTTCAATATTTTAGTAGACTTCTTTCAGACGCAAGCAAGTCTCTGTGACGTCTCGGTGGGTTGCCGCGACGTCCCCTAAATATGCACGAAAGTATCCACGACTTCTCAGAAACTTTGTCGGAACTTGTTAGCGATTAAAAGAAATCGAACAGGATTGACAATTTTTTCAGACTTTTGTTCGATTTACCCACGACGCCCTGAAGTCTCAGGAGACGTCACCACGACGTCACCACGACTCCAGAGGCCCATAATAGTGAACCCATCTCATTGCCAGTGGTCCTTTGGAAAATGAGATTGAATTTCATTGAAACCTTGTGTGAAAAAATACCCCAAAATGATGAAACCAAAAACTAACAAAAATCTTGTTTCGTACCCCTAAAACCAAAAACTTGGAAAAAACGGGTTTTGTACCTATTACCTTCAAAGGACCCTAACTCTGTGACCCATTACAATTTAGACGTCAGCAATGTCTCAAATTAAAGCTGATGAGTTACTTATTATTCTAGTAACAAATCACAAGAATAAACCATATACTTTTGGAATGACTGACCTTTGAACTTCGGTCCTCTTTTTTTTAGGAACACACTTTATAAATTATATGATTCCATTCCCTATACATTGTCACTTGGCTGGCCAACGCCCCATGTGGGATGATAAACTTGGTATCTATGAATGAGAATCATCCCACCTCACCCTTCCCCCATATGAAGATCTTGGTTTATAGGTAAACATGTTTTTCTCCATCATCCATCTATAAAAGAATGCATCCCCCATCTACCTTCTCTCTGCCTTGTCATTCGACTGGCCACCGCCCTACGTGGGATAATCAACTCTGTATCTTTAATACTCATCCTTCTCACCCTTCCCACGTATGAAGTTCATGGTTTATGGATAAACATGTTTTTCTTCATCATCCATCTATGAAGGACTGCATCCCACAACCCCATCTCCTATTGTTCATTCTCTATGCTATGCCTTGTCACCTAACTAAACTGGCCACCACCCCGCGTGACTAGATGAAATCTTTTGAGAGTCATCCCCCTCCCCCCATAT
Source organism: Paracentrotus lividus (assembly GCA_940671915.1). Taxonomy (NCBI): domain Eukaryota; kingdom Metazoa; phylum Echinodermata; class Echinoidea; order Camarodonta; family Echinidae; genus Paracentrotus; species Paracentrotus lividus. The sequence goes on along the minus strand of CALNVZ010000649.1, from coordinate 31,379,661 downwards.
GAAGTTCATATTTTAAGGGTAAACGTGTTTTCTCCATCTTCCATCTAAGAATACCCTTCCCGCATCCCCCATCTCCCATCTCCCATTCATATAATTCCATTCTCTATGTTTTGTCACTAAACTGGCCACCACACTATAATGGAAGATAAATGTGGTATTTAAAGAGAGTCATCCCCCTTTCCCCTTCCCCCAAATGAAGTTCATGGTTTATAGGTAAACATGTTTTTCTCCATCATCCATCTATGAAGGACCACATCACTATTCTTCATCTTCTCTATACCTTGCCGCTAAACTGGCCAACGCCGGTGTGGTAGATGAACTCACTACTTCTTTAATACGTCCCCTCACCCTTCCTCCATATGAAGTTCATGGTTATTAGTAACATGTTTTTCCTCCATAATTCCAGTCTCTTCTTGTCACCAACTGGCTACCGTCCTACACGTGGAAGAATGAACTGCCATTTTGGAGAGTCGTCCCCTTCCCCATATGAAGTTCATGTTTTTTGTATAAACATGTTTTCTCCATCTTCCATCTAAGAATACCCTTCCTGCATCCCCATCTCCCATCCTATGATGCTCTTCTGATATCCGCCTGGCAACCATCCTGCGTGGGTAGATGAACTTGCCATCTATGAGAGTCTTACAACACCACGTAACATCACCCACTCCATATGATTTGTTCTTTTCTCTTCATTTCATGCTATTTATGTACAGATCAATCACTCACATTATTCTCACCTTTGTTACCATGGCAACACGCCCACCTCTTTCAGTCTTGATTTGTTTCATTCATTGAATAATCTCCAGGTATGCATGAATCTTGACAGGGTCTATCTTACATTACTACATTACTAGAAAATTATTGTTGCTATGACAACCACCCACACATTCATTATATTGTTCATTTCATTTTAAAAATTCCCAGTATGGTCTTAACATTTCTATTCAGACCCATAACCCATATTGCAAAAGCAATATGTAAAATTCCAGGCTCTCTATGTTATGGTAATCTTGAGATTTGAAGTTTCAAAATAGGGAGCAGAAGTTAGCTTGTTTATTTGTTCACCTTTAGTTTTATAACAGTTGATTCTGTAGTCTAACTAGTCATTTATGAAAATCATAAAACAACTAAGTAAGTAATAAATTCATTTAGAACAAATTTAGTCTTGAAATTATATTCAATTTCATTTTATCTCTTAGTTCCAAATCATGGAAGTTATGATATGGGGAGGTTAACCCTCTTTGTGCTGTAGCCATATGGCTACATAATTTCACTCACCTTTTTAAGATAGCACAAAGAGTTAACAGTCCATAAATCAATTATTTCACATATCCTGCAAAGAATACTTTAACCTGAATTAAACTTTGTGTTTTATGATGAAACACTGCACTTCCATGATGGTACATGTATACACTTGATTATGAATTAAGCTTATCACTGTATATAAGAAAAGTAAATAGACCGAGTACAGACTCTTGTTTTATGTTAATTGTGACATTTAAATGAAAGTGAAGGGTATTAGCTCTTGATTAGCCTCAAACTTCAAGAGAGTCAAATAGGCTTATAATTTGAAACTGTATAATGATCTATATGGGTGTGTGTATTTCATTTGCATCTATTTCTGGTAGTCAGTTATTGTAAACTAGTCACATTTTTGTGTCCCGATTGTTTTCTTGATTTTGGACTAGGTGGGAAATTTCTGTTCTGTTCTGTTAAAGTAACTCCTGTAGCCAGGAACTTGGAAAGCAGCTTTCAAAAGCTGATCAACACCAAGCTGATATATAACCAATTACATAGGAACCATTTTACATCTAAGTTAATCAGTCATAGTGGCTGACCTTATAGATGACAGAAATTACTCTTGGGCCTTTTTAGATTAAATTGGAGATAATGGCCGAGCTGGGATTCGAACTCACAACCTTGCAATTATGAGTCCAATGCTCTAACCGCTAGGCCACATTCGCAAGGGCTTGATTTCATCATAGACGTAACAGGGAATGATTTCATGAAAGGTTCCAGCAATTGTGATCTTTTTGCAAGAAGATCATCTACATTTGTCTCCGGCAATCTTAGTGAATTTTCTCATGTAAACTTCTCCAATTTCTGTTCACAATCATTTCATGTTTTTCCTTGATCAGTTGCAATTCACCAGTCTAGATCATCTTTCATTGTGGCTTCTACCTCCTGCTCTATATTTCTCAAGTGTCTGGTAACTAGACTAGATAGTCCCAAGTTCGCTGTCATGACATATTTTCCATTCCTAGTAGGAGTTGAAGAGTTCATTTCTATCGTTTCACTCTCCTAGTCTTCAGGGAATAACAGCATCATTTGTTTTGCTGGCAGGCTCTACAGTGCGTCTCAAAAAAATTACACTTTTGAAATGACTGTCAAATAGGAAATATATGTTATGGGGAGGTTTAGGCCATACATGTATGTATAGAAAGCTCATATATTCATTATTATAATCACACCATAAAGTCAGAAAATGATTAATTCTTTAATGAGCAATGCCCACTTTTGTGAAGGACACAAAAATAAGGCTAAACAGGAAGTCAGTATTCATTTATCAGCTACTTATGGGAGGCCATAAGGGTCGAAATAGAGAATGGAACAAATCAGCTAAAATGTATAAAATAAACCAAAAGTCAGAAATAAACATCAATATAATGCAGAAAAGTAATGTTTGTTTTCATATAATATATTTTTTGTTTTGAAGCCATTTCAAAAGTGTATAATCTTTATGGGACGCACTGTATAAAGGCACGCATTGATATGTTAATGGTTTCACACTAACATGTAATCTCACATCTCGTTTCGCTCGTATTGGCATCTCAAATCCGGGCTTTCTGATGAAGGCTTCAAATTTGATGGCTTGTTTATAAACTATGAATAAATTCAAGGAATTGATTAATACATCCATCCCTATGACAATAATGATGGTGTGTACTTACTGGTTGCTATGAAAGGTGTTTGGCATGTAATTGGAATCCAAGGTAATGGGTTTTAATCACGCTTCAATCCTATTCTTCATTATCTACAAATCGGTTTTATTCATGAACCATTAGAAGAGTGAAATAACTCATCCTCTCATCAAACATATGGCAGGATATTTATAGTCATACAAACAAAAAACAGCAAAGTCATGATTTTTTGTACTGATGTATCGGAATTGTATATGATTATAATAACCTCCAATTATAATGAGGGCAGGCTTCTTACGCAAATCACAGACACACGAGGCCATGTACAAAACCTTAGACAATACAGAGGTGCTATAAATATATACAATGACTTACGCTTGACTAGATCTACGATAATATATAAATATTTGCAAAAGGAGAGATATAGAAACAGCCAAGGACAAAATCATTTGATTGTATATGGAATGTTTATTCAAAGCCACTACTTCCAATATTTGATGACAAAAGATCATAACGTCACAGTTGCACTACTCCACCTAGCAACTGACTGTTTACGTCGTCGTCGAGGCAAAGAATGATTCATAAAACCCTCACAATGGATACTCGGATACTCTCGATGGAAAGATATCTTAGAAACCATGACATTGAATCACCATGACAACTATGATTAGATATCACCATGGACGTATATCATTGTCCGTAATAGCTCATACACTCGGAGTCAGTCACTCCCCTCAGTAAGGCTGATGGAAGGAGGTCTGAATGGCTAGACTAATATCATAGTATAGCTCCAAGCGTAAACATGAACTTGGCTGTCTATATAGGTCTGAAATGGTGAGACTAATATCGTAGTAAAGCTGTGAGTGTAAACATGAACTTGGCAAGCAGTCTATCACTGTCTCATATCAATACAGGAAGCTCATCAACCATGGAATGTAAACACAACCATACTAGTCTATAAATCAGACCTTATTGTGGATAACATGACATTTCTTTGGTCTTTTATATTATTCTTCAAAGATAAATGGTGAGGTCTCAATTGGATTTTAGGTTAGGTTTAGGATTTGATTTTGAAACCAGTGTTCATGTGAGGAAGTAATAATAACAATAATAAAAGTAGATTATAATAAAATAATAAATACATGTAGATAACAGTTAAAAGGAAACTTGATGCATTGATCATCACTGTAACATATGTCGTGCCAGGTAGCGATACCTCCAAAGTACTATGATACATGGATTGTACATTCAGACTCCTACTCATTTATCAATGCTGCATTCTGTATTATGTGTTCATCAGGAATATGATTTTTATATGTGCATGTCATGATTTTTATATGTCCAGCTTGGGGAATAACTATTAGACCAAACCATATGGGAGCTTAGTAGGAATGTGGTCTAATAATTATTTCCCAAGCTCTGTATATGATTTTTTTTTTTTTTTTGATTTTTATTGAATGGCATTGCCATAGAAAGTACAACAACATGATGTTATGCAATCAACATATCAGCATATAGGCGTAATTAGATAATGATAATGTAACTCCCTTTATATTTCAAAAGGGTGTAGGCCTACCTTTTGATAGTTGATAGACCTGTTATACACTAGGGAGGGGGTAAATAAATTTTTAAAAATAACGAATTGTGAAAAAAGTATTTTTATAGCTGAATGATGAACAATTTAATTCAGTTACATGTGTCTGTGTTGAAGACTAGCTAATCAAATTGATTATTCATGGAGTCCATTGTTATAGATAACGAAGCTTTAAAATGATTTGTATACAAGATATTTCAAAGGCTTTTCATTCAAGTTCGTGATATACATAGCAGTCTGTACTGACATCAACCTAAGGTCAGGGCCCCCCCCCTACCCCACCTTCATGGAAAAACACAATAAAATAAAGAAAGTAATCCTTTTTGAAGGCTAGAATTACATCTAAATTTGGTTCTATTGTGTTGTGGACATGATGTGTATCATTATACAAAGGTCTTCTCTTGCAATTGGCATTCCAATTGTCAGAGTCTATGCATTTAGACTACTAGTATTGTTCTTGTTGTGGGGTTATGATATTGTTTTCCTATCTATCCAAGTCTGATCATTTAGACTATTACCATTGTTCTCTCTATGTTGTTGAGGTGATCTTGTTTTCCATCTATCTGAGTCTGTAATTAGACTACTACCAATGTTCTTTGTTATGTTGTTGAGGTTTAGTGATTTGGTTTTCAATCTATCCGAGTCTGTTCATTTAGACTACTTGCATTGTTCTTGATGTTTGATTTAGGTAATGATCTGTGATTTTCCATATATCCGAGTCTGTGCATCTAGACTACTACCATTGTTCTCGCAATGTGATTGATGTTATGATCTGGTTTTCCTCCTCATGGTGTAATCCAAGAAATGAATAAACATGATCGGAGTAGTGGAAAAAGACCTTATTATTTGCTCTTTCCAACCACCTCTGCGTTGGTCGAATAGATTTGAGCTTAGTCATAGCAGACCCAACCTTTTGGTTTGATTCTTTGTACCGGTATGTCTTTAGAGACAATGGTAGAAATGTGAAACTGATTCTACTATGTGAAGTATTTAATGACAAACAAGAGGCTTGAATGATTCATTTTTCATGTTATAGCTTGCTTAGTTATTATTTGAAGCTTTCTTGTCCTGCTACACATCTGCTTCTGCAATTTCCTAATCACTAGTCAAAATGTGTATTAACGGTGGTATCTCACTTCGCTCAGATGTCTCCTCAACGCGGATACTTGGAGACGTCTCCAATAACTTGTTCTCTCAGGGTGACATCTCTGAGACGTCTCCGCGACAGAAATAAAAAACATCGCTGAGACGTCCCGTAAACATCTCTGCGAAAAGTTTCAAAACCGTTTTAAACCCATCTCAAAGTAGTCTCAAATCCGTATCATGGCAAGTAAGATACCACCATTACAAAAGATTTCTATTCTTGCTCTAGCTTTGGCAACAATTACTCTTGTGGCAAATAAATATCCTGCGCTCTCAAAATGTTTGTCACATATCTGCATACAAGTATTTCAACGTATGCAATTGAAATTCTGATTTAGCTTGCCATATTCAAGCTTTATTAAGATTGTTATAAAGAGCTTATGAACCACCTCCCAGGTCCCCCCCCCCCTCCCTGTCTCCGTCTCCATTGCTCTCTCGGGTGTGGGGAAATCATATCAATATTGTGCCCTGGATGTGTTTCATAGATGTGTTTCATAACACATCTAATTTTCTTTTGACTGGTCAAGACATTAGTGTTTCCTCATGAGATAACCCACCATCCATGTATTAACCATTAAAACTGGTTTCATAATTCATTAATTTATGAGATATCTCCACCTATGTTATTAAAATAATTGTGCTCTTGAAGTATAATGATTAGGAAATAAGTTTCAAAACAAAATACTTGTTGAGTGAAACTAGGGAGGACATGAAACTATACTTTGTGAACTCAATTAAGTGTGTGTGACCCCGAACTGAATTTGAATACAATTCCAATTATATCATGGGACTTTGTTGGTTACTATGGCAATGATATTTAGTAGGAAGTTCAGAACTTCTGGACAATTGGTTTTGAATTAGAATGTGAATCATTGCTGTTCAAATGAGGATGATATATTAACATAAAGAAGCAATATGTAGACATTTAATCATTTATTACCCTCTAAATTGACAGAAAGCATTCAAACTTATTTAAGCAAACCATGAGTCATGACTGTACAGGCTTTTACAATCCATGTTCACATTCACATTTCTTGTGGAATGCTGTTGCTACAAGACAATTTAAATGAACACAAGTCATTTTTAATGATTTTAAAGTTTCGTGCAGAAGAAATTAAGGTGCCTGTCATGTTTAGCGGTGGTGAATCCAGGCAGATCCGCCTCTCTATATATTAAAAGCTTTCATTGACTGTACATGTGGAAGTTTTAAAAAATGGCTGTGCCCCCTTACCCCCCCCCCCCCATTTTCGAATCCTGGATCGGCCACTGTGTAGTGATGTGTATCTGATTTTTTATACACTTACAGCTAGAGAAAGTACAATCTTCAATACATAGAACAAACAGTACATTATCCTGATCATAATACACTAAGATTGTACATTTGAAGGTGATAATGGTCAATGAGATATCTTTCACAGGAAAGTATATATATCTATTACAAAGGAAATACCTGCAACTTTGTGTTTATGTCATGTGATTCTGGTGTTATATTATCTCGTATACCACTCATGAGAGCAGTATAATGTTATAGTTCTTTGTATTCTAAAGAAGGTAGACCCCTATGTAGATCAATTAGAGGGTAATGATTTGGATTTTGTAATTTCCCTTAAATTGCTTACCGGTAAATACATTAATTATCGTAATCATCACTTTTTAAAATAACCATTATGTAAATAGACCATCCACTCTGATTCATTGAAAACTGTTGTATACAAAGAAATGTAATATGGACTGAATTTGGAAACTATCCCTCACCATGATTTCCAATATATTATCAATAAGGGTGTGTTCAATGTCCAGTTTCAAATTTATACGCCAACATAAATCATGATACAAAACGCAATTACAAAACACAAACACAAACGCGATCAGCGGTGCACCGTTCAATGTCAAAAATTTAAAGCTGATTATATTTCCATCATCTTTAAATTCGCCGCTCTCAAAAAACAAACGTCTTCTCCTTTTTTCACTTGCACCGGAAACTTACATTGCGAGAGCACATTTAAACACGTTTGAAAACTCAATACTGTTCGTGTGGCTTTCGTTGCAATCGCGATGCTCAAGGTCGTAAATTGAAGCTGATTGTGTTTCAAACGCATCTTTTTCGGCGTTTTAAATTTAAATTGAGATTTAAACATGTTTACTTTTACGACCGGGGATGGGGGACAATGAACACTCACTTTGTTTCTCTTTATATCAGCGTTTTGTAATTGCGTTTTGTATCATGATTCATGTTGGCCTATAAATTTGAAAACTGGACATTGAACACACTCTAATTATCCATTCATAGAATGGCTAACCAATGACTGAGTAGACTACACTTACCCATATGTGATTCAGTCATGCATTGAGATTGTTCGCGACTGGATATAGTAGACTACTACTGTATACCAGTGAATATTTACACCAGGAAATCACCTGACAATATCTGACCATGATCATTGTACTTTGAGGTTTTCTTCAAAGTCTGATAATCTTTCCTTATATGGTTATGTTTCATTCAATATATCAGACTGCAACTAAACATACTATAGCTACATGGAGTTATACAGTCCGCTCCCACAATAACAAGCACAGATACTAAAGGATTCTGTTTTAACAGACAGTCCTTTCAATCACCATTTTGTGCAAAGCTTATAGCCTCATTTTAGAATTAGACCCCAGTCAAGGATTATTCAGGCAATATAATTGCACAATGGGATTGTACAATTTCAGTACAATCCTAAAACTTCATTGCAAGTTTAAAATGCAGGATCTGAATATGGGCAAATGTGTTTACTGTTCAGTGTACTAAGATTTCATGGTAATTTGCTTTGTCCTAAGCACCTCAGTACAACAGGAGTGTACTGTATCACTCAATATGGCCCACTGTATAACTCATTATTCACAATAAAATGACACCAGAATTCTTTAATTGATTGTTATCCGTGATGTGTTTCTATTTTTCAATTTTTTCTTTGTCTCTCATCTGCAGGTGAAGACTCCATGATGAATAATGTGATTGGAATGTTGTGATACATTCATGTGACTAGAGATTATCTTGAATCATCTTGTTTACCACCATCGGAATCAAGAGAGACCTGGAGGGCATTTCATCAAAGGACTTGTCGGACGTTTTATCCGACAAATCTGCTCTCAGCCAATCAGATGCAAGCATTTCAGTAGCTTATAACCGTTTGTCGGATAAAACGTCCGACAAGTCCTTTCATGAAACGCTCCCTTGGGGGGCATTTCATCAAAGGACTTGTTGGACATTTTATTTGACAAATTTGCTCTCAGCCAATCAGATGCGAGTATTACAATAGCTTATAACAGTTTGTGGGATAAAACATCCGACCAGTCCTTTCATGAAACGCCCCCCCCCCCCCAGGGGACATCTTTTACTGGTGTTTATATTCATGATCTCTGAATGAATCAATGATGATCCTAGTATAAGCAGAAAGAGAAACACATTATAATAATAATTGATAATCATAATAATGGTAGGCAATCATACAATCAGTTGCGTATCCAGGCAAGGGATTTTACATACATTTAAGTGATTCTGGTTTTCAATCTGATTTAATTCTGTGTGTTTTTGTTTTTATTAATTTCAATATTAACATACATTGAGGATTAATAATAAATGTATTTTCAATTGTACATATCCTTGATGATATTGCAAAATAACTACAAGTGTGCTTTAACTCTATAATTCCTATTTCCATAGAATTGTCTTTTATATTGAGAGTTTCATTTGAACATAATTCTTATTAAATTGAATGAAACTTTAATATATGTTTACTTCCTCTTTAAATTACATATAATGATACTCAAGAATAAAAAAACTCGGAACATTAACTTTTAAAAATTCAGCCCAGGAGGTCCCTTCTCATGTTTATTACTAGTATCATACATGGAATTCTAAACAAACACTGTTCAGTGTATTTCTATTGTAGTTATAATACTTTATTTTGAATGGATGATTGTAAACAAATATATCAGATTGCACATGGTATAATTGAATATTCAAAGTGTTACATTTCATACTGAATTCCATATGAGTCAATGGTATCAAATGCATTTATGGTCTAATGGTTAAACCTTTCTATTGTAGTTGTTAATTCTGTGGAATATATGAGAAAGACTTCTGGTATTTCTACCTGTAATGTGAAACCTGCTGGAATTAAATGTGGTTTATAACAAATATACTTTTGTTAATTCAAATTCAATTCCTTTGTTGTGAAACTGTTTCTTTGAATCTTGCTTTTTTTTTCTCTCTGTAAGTTCCTGCTCATTCATTTTTTTGTGAATTTACCATCTCCATGTACTTCTTTTAGAAATAAAAATTATGAATTTAATCTTGATTTAATAAAAATATGAGATGACATTCAACATGTGCGTCAACCCCTTTATATCGTTTAGTTGTTCATTCCTATAGTAAATGATATGAGTATTGCATTCAATAAGAATGTGTTTCATCCCTGTTCTTGTCAGAAAGCGTAAATTCAGACAATTATTGATGTGGTTCATTATTTTAATGTTTGGTTGGTTCATCGACTAAGCATGTCATGAATGACATGACATTTCAATGCCAAGATAACAATAGATTTTACGCATATTAATTTATGTGAAGAGGTGTTTCTCTTTCCTTAGTTTAAATACAATAAATGGTTGATTTAATTCACACCCACGAGATTATGGTCGTTGATTCCTCTTATTTTTCTTACTTTTGACTTATAGACATAGAGCCAAACGAATTACAGGAATGGGAGTTTAAAGGGAAGAATGGAAGAGATGAGAAGAGAGAGACATAGGAGGAGAGAGAGACAGACACAGAGAGAGAGACAGAAAGGGAGAGAGACAGACAGACAGACAGACAGACAGAGAGAGAGAGAGAGAGGGAGAGAGAGAGAGGGAGACAGACAGAGAGGGGGAGAGAGAGACAGAGAGAGAGAGAAAGAGAGAATTGAAATAAAAGAAGGAAGAAGAAGGGTATCGACATGATCGATAGCAAATAAAGTGAAGAGGAATAAGATCATGGGAATTCGGGATGGTGCCTTTTGGCGTGTATTTCCGTAATCAGACATCCTTCATCTCAAAAGGGTTAGGAATAGGGTTCGGTTAAGGGTTAGGTTTAGTACATTTGAGGATTGGGGTTAGGGTGTAGGGGTTTCATGTTATGGAAGGTACCCCTTTTTAAGTATATGAAAAGAAATCGTATAGCATTGGATCTTTTAAAGTGCACAATGTCATATTCAATCGACCTTAATATGAACCCTTGTGTCATCTTAAGACCTGACCACTATTCTTAGAAGGTGGAGGAAGGAATGTAAAACCAAAGTGACTCACAACCAACAAGAAAAGATTGCTTAGATTTTTGTGGTCTGGATTCGGCTGAATGGTCAGCAAACTATGAGGGTAAAGTGCGTCAACTTGAACAAAGAAATCGAAACAATACCACCAGTGACCCCCCCCCCCCGCAAACCAGTCAATCCACCTGCATGTACAACAATACAGTCCCCTCCCATTATAATGAGTACGGATACGCGGTTCTCTTACAAAGAGACACATTTCTCTATCCAATTTTTAACGTGAACATGAATATATGAGGGCATATTTGTTAAGTAGAAAACATTTGTTGTTGTTTTTGTTTTTGTTTGTTTGTTGTTGTTGTTTTGTTTTTTTGTAGCGAGGAAATGGACTTGGTCCTGAATATTTCGTTATAACGGGAGAGAACTGTACAAGTTTAATAACCCTATCAGAAGCTGTCATGATTCGATACGAAATGATCATGATCATGAGAAAGTTTAGAAATAAAATATAAATCAATCTGATAATTCCAAAATTTATTGCTATGGTACGGCAACGGAACCCATCTTTCGTCACGTTTCATTTAGGCCCTTTTTCTGCTGTATTTTACTTTTAATAAATTAGACTCAAATAAATAAAATGTCAAAATGAACATTGTCCACTTGCAATATTTGCTGACTAATGCCAAACAATCATTAAAATTCACTCGGGTTTTCCCGCGATTTTTCCCTTGGTTATGTGAGGGTACCATGTTCTGGAAATGTTGATGAAAACAATTATTAATCGCTTGAAATCACACAACCGGCAACTTGTTTAGATCTTACATAATCATTCGAATAAATAGATCAAAGTCCGGATGAATGCATTTTATTGAAGTATACCCGTTACTTTTAGTTCATGAACGCTTGTGATGAATATAGGTTTTCCCGGCCAATTTCATACATTTATCATCCGTTTTCATTTAATGTGTATTCAAATTCGTGTGTTTGATGCGACAGACTGACTTTAGTCAAACAATTTCGTGTTCATGCTCTCAAATTCGTTTTTAGGCACACAAAGAAATGGTTGCAAAGTTCAAATTCGGATATAGGCATTTAATTTCATTATTTGTGCATTCAAATTAGTGCAAATTTGAGTATACGGAATGAAATGTCGACAGAATGACAAGACGAATTTGAATAGTTATTGCCGAATGAATATGCTTATTATGTGAAGTAGAATGCGCAAATACGAAATCGATTACAACAATCGTTAATTGTGATGATTGAATACGATTTTGACTGGTAACATTTCGATGCAGCAGCGTTTTTTTTCGAAAATGAATGCCTCTAATATGCAATTTATTGACAAAACAATGAAATTGGCCGGGAAAACCTATAGTATAATACTCATGTTGTGTAGTACTATTAGACGACCATAGGACACCTTTTATCTCCTGACTTGTCAGTCCCAAATTCTCCCTTTTCAAATTTAATTCAAATCAAATTAAAATTCAAAATCGAATACACGTTGTGTTTAAATTATTGTTGTTGATTTCATGTATTACATGTAGTGCCATTCCAATTATGAAAAGAACGGTGAGAGTAAAAAAAAAGTTTATTATTCATTTATTTATTTATTTACTACAATTTCAACACACATAAATTACAGGGCATTTCATCATTTGATTCAATATGATCGCGTGTGATTCTATTTTTGGCTGAAGCATACATTTTGTTCGAATAAGATATCATCTCTCTAATAATAGGGTGATGCAGAGATTATCTTCCGTTAACGCCCTCATTTATCACGTGATTCATAATGAATGCATGGAGGCGCCACGTAAAATAAAATGCTGTAATCAGAATCTTACGGGCGGAAGAATTATGTCATGACGGTGATAAATAGATTTGCATTTGTCTTTATTTTTAAGATACCATGAGACAAATATTTGATTATTAGGCCTACTGTAGGCCTACACTCTATAAATGAAAAGGTTAAATTGGTGGGAAATGGCCGAGGAGTGACACTCTTTTAAATGTGTGTCATTCCTCGGCCTTTATTAAAGGTGATTTACCCCCTTTCCAGCTATTTCACGCTATAATTGATATATGACAAAATATCTCTGAAAACTTGAAAAGGGGTGACTATCTGTGCCTCCTCTTTTACTCCTGACATCACTTGGCTTAAATTAAGAATGATTAACAAAGTGAGTTTTGGATGAGTAACGTTGATGTTTCATAATTATATTGTTTGTAGTTGCTTAGATGATATCGGCTCACGTAGTCCATGTATGGTCATATCTAAACAGTGGAATGAAACGCCTAAGATGATTTCATGCTACGTGTATGATGTGGCTATGAAGAAACAATTCTGGTCTGATAATGGAATCTTACACGATGGATGACTCATCGGCTATTGCCCCCTTCTGAGTGATATCTATTCATTGTGACGTCATTGAACCGCGGACTATCCTCCATTGACTGGGTCTGTATCGTAGTATGTCATGCGATTATGATACGGTACCTTGTGATATATAATGAATCTTAACATACTACGTCGTGTATATTAAGATATTTTTTTTCTGACTATATTTTCATTCTTGTAATGCAGATTGAGCATCCTATCTAACAGAATGGACATTCACAGTTAATATTTCTTTCTTCACAAATCCTTTTGCAGGCAAAAATATTACATTTCTAGTTTTTGAGAGGATATGGTAGTATATCGAAGACCATATCTTCCCACAACATGATTAAGCTCAAATGTGTATGTTTGTCATTATATTGCGATTATCAAAATTCATTCCTATTTTTTCGAACCTCGAAAAATATACCGTACGGTGCGAGCCGTTGACCGTTAGTGCAGAGAATAATGCACGCTGATGCGCCATGTGTTTATTGCTGTGTGTGGTCCGTGGTGCACGCGCTGTAATATCAACGATGTTGATGGAGAGCTGGTCTAGATTGGTACTCAGATTTTCTTTTCATATTACTGATCTAGGCTACCTATGACAGTAAGATTAAATACACAGTATAGGTTGATCATATTCTAAAGTTGTGCGAAGTTGCATTACTTTTCGCAATTTGTGAAAAAGGATGACACTCCCTTTGAACGTGTACATCGGCGTTTGATAAAATTTCTTATTCTGCTCTAAACATGCTAAATATAATATGTTAATACATTATATTTTACTTGACATAGGCCTAATGAATACGGATCCAGCTACTATCTACACGAGGATATATTTTTACAATCGACCTTTAGATAATTGTTAAATCCCTGGTAGTTCTTATTTTGATTTGAACCCAGTTTCCTTGAATGACTCAGTCTAGGATGTCCGCATTATGAATCCGCCTTTTGACTTTTATCATACAACTCGTGTAAGAAACAAGGTCGGTCAGCACAAATCCCGTGACCCCGGGCAAATAGTGCCATAATATTAATCACAGTTTGTAAGCAGTCTGCTGTGTGTATCGCAACGTATACGAAATAGATGCCCGTGTAGATGACTCATGTGCAACACCAACACTGGCGCGCGCTCCTATGATATAGAGGCATCCATCTGGTGACGTCACGTCTGTACCGTCCAGTGTGGAATAGTCCAGTCTATTGCACCGGGCCATGACCAGTGATTAGCATAATTTCAATTACTGTGATATAGTGTTTCTATCCAATATCCCATGACTCACACTGACGCTCAGGGTATCACAGGAATGCTATAAACACGAGGAGAAAGTGATATTTCTTGAACCAGATATAATCATATTTCTGAGACGCGATATGTTACACAACTGTACTTATGAGTCAGAAAATAGGTATGAAATCCTATCTGACATTAATTTTATTAATCATAAATTTAGGAAATACTCGGTTTGGAAAAGCCCTTAGTAAATTATACACCGGATAATAGATTATCTTGATCATGTTGATTGGTTTCTAGGTGTAACTTGATTCGAGTTACAAATTTAAACTTGAAACGGATTTCAGTTTTACCCTGTAAATTTCCTTGTTGTTGCATCATTCATAATTCTTTCTTTCTTTCTTTCTTTTTTCCACAAGATGCTGAATTTGGATTCCTTCCAAATTAATCACAAACCATCCGTTTAATTCGTCAAATAATTGATTTTCTGCTTGTTAATGATGATGCAATATTAGGGGTGAACGTGACTCACTCGTCTAAGTAATCAATGCCCCCTCCTCGTCTTACATGGCTATCATGTTAGGTCACTAGTAAGCTGATTCGTTCATACAAGGATATCAAGAAGGACAGGACAAATATTAGAGGGAGGTGATTCACTAACGTCTTCTTGAATAGATATGACCTTGCTATATCTCAAAGATGGACCCTGGTCGAGTGAGATAGTGTATAGGAATGGGTGCCAAAGCCACCCTGTATTCCAAAGTCGTCATTACTGAAAATGGCTTTTTTTATAGGGGCGCATCTCCTGCGACTCCGCCTGGATCCGCCACTTTATACGTCTTATTACGATTTAATTTATCCTCTATATTTAACATCATTCCTAGCTCAAATGATCATGTTATGATATTAGAATCAGAACCATGCATTTTTATGCAGTCCTATTTCCAATGTCAATCGAATTTTTACTGATTCAAACTGAAAGGTATAATGTAATGTCAACATCATTACCAGAAGGTGTATTATCAGGGGGGCATTTCATCAAAGGACTTGTCGGACGTTTTATCCGACAAACTGTTATAAGCTACTGAAATGCTGGCATCTGATTGGTTGAGAACAAATTTGTCGGATAAAACGTCCGACAAGTCCTTTGATGAAATGCTCCCCAGGAATGAGCTCCAACACGAAAGCATCTCTCTCTCTCTCTCTCTCTCTCTCTCTCTCTCTCTCTCTCTCTCTCTCTCTCTCTCTCCAGTCGTCTCCAATAAATCATACTTATTAGGGACCCTTGTTAGCACCCTCTGGTCAATTAACAGTATATCGTTGTTTCTTTCCTAAAGGAAAAGACAAAGGTTCCATTTTAATGATTATAATTATAATGCTGGATATCATGACGCAGACAATCGAGCTCGTTTATTGGGTTTTATGTTGACAAAAGACCTCCTGATCACGCTATGGGTATAATCAATATTAGGAAGGTTGTAATTAAACTCCTCATATTCACCCCCATTCGATCGTATTCATGCAACCATTATGTTTCTTTACGTGTGAATAAATTAGCTGCAGGTCAACGCTTAATGAGTGATCGGATTATTTGCATTCATTGTGTGAGAATCAACGTTGTTCTGCATATTAATATCCAGTCGATTGTCAAAACAGATGGCTGTTGTATAATTAAAAAAAAATACAATTACTGCATCATTTCACACGAAACCAGTGCTTAATGTTGATATAGTTCCATAACCGAATAGGAAAATGTCTAATACTGATTGTATATTTCAGTTAGTAGTTGTCTAAATTGCATCTATTTTTCGCAGTTTGTTTTTAAGTAAACTATCCTAATTTCACATGAAATAATGAACATCCAGTGGTGAGTGTTATTGATATAATTCCACAACCAAATATTATCTACAGTATGTTCAGGTTAGACGCCCTTACATTGTGTGTAATTGCATCTATCATCAAACTTTGTTTCCGAATGTTACAGCCATTGTTAGGGTAATATATTACCAGTAATATATTACCAGTAATATATTACCAGTAATATATTACCAGTAATATATTACCAGTAATATATTACCAGTAATATATTACCAGTAATATATTACCAGTAATATATTATCAGCCCAGATACCTTATCATTACACATGAAATCATGATCAGCCAGTGGTTAGTGTTGATATAATTCCACAACCGAATATTATCAACATATATAGTATATTTAGGTTAGATGCCCTTATGTAAATTGCATCTATATCTTCACAGTTTGTTTATGAGTAGGCCTACTAGATTGATACTGCCATTGTTATGGTAATTTATAACGAGGGGGCTGTCCCCCTGGTATAACCAGTCTAGATTATCTCCCCTCATAAATAGATCACCATCTCAATACAGCGTTGATGTAAGATGCTATAATCGAAAATGAGGCAATTATCAGGTGTTGTTCCCATGGTAACCCCTCCCCGTATCATCATAACACGTAGGAGGAAGAGGATGATAATGGGATGAGGATTCTTCTTGATGGATATAGTCACGTTCGCGTCTCCTTGAGACAAGGCTATCAAGGCGTTAATATTAAACATTGAATGACATGCGTCATTAAAACATTATACAACCAGTGCCCTGTAACACAAATACTTACGATTGATAAAAATATACGATTTATTTTTTTTATTTGGAGCCTCATCATGGACAGGATGCTCCGAAGGTGACGATCTTATTCCTAACCCTAGCCCTAACCCTACTCTTACTCATATCAAAATCCTAATTCATAACTGTACCTGGTTTCAAAATGAGGCTACCAAGAAAAAAAATCGCTCGTAACTTTTTATCAATCGTAATCCTTTGTGTTACAGGGCACTGATCTATATACAACAACAACAACAACATCAATTCCCATAACATTATAACAAAAGCAAACGATAGTACACGTGTGAGGGCATTCCTTAATATATATCATGAAGTTGAAGAATTACAATAGTGTGGGTATTAAACAGCATGATGGACCTTGAAATACATCACTTGAAATTAAGGGTGGTATAACAAAAGGTCGTAACATGGAACAATGTGGAATGACATTGCTTACACACGTTTTATGGGCCCTTTCCTTCATGTACTTGTCATGATTGTACATGAATATTAATGAAGGTTGATCAAATTGAATTGCAGTTCAACATGAAATAAAAATGTAGGGGTAAATGTTCATGGTGTCATAAAAATTTGACAAAGCCCTGAGTGACACTGTACCGTATAATAAACAATACACATGTATATCAGGGTTGAAAACAACACGATAATTAAGGAGAAAGGGAAAAAATATTGAATCGTTATCATTGTTGCTTTTGAAAAATGATGACACTGGTATAATAAAGATGCTAGCAATTGTAACAGTGAGGATGATGATGATGATGATGATGATGATGATGATGATGATGATGATGATGATGATGATGATGATGATGATGATGATACAGTAATATAAAAGATGAAGAAGAAGATGGTGATGCTTATGATGATGATAATTTGTCTTTGGCTCCGTATAAATGTGGTGAATCGTTATCAGCATTACCATAAAAAAAAGTGTTGATTACGAGAATTAATGTGAAGATGACGATAATGATGTGGCTGATGGATAAGATGAAAACAATTATTAGGATGTCTGAAAACCAACTGGAAACAAAATGCATAATTTATGTCCTCCTGTCATTGACTAAGGGAAGATAGTCTCCAAGGAGTATTCATTCTTGAGTAACTAAGGAATGAGCATCTCTGAGCATCCACAAATATAACACATCTTTACGAGCTCTTCAAACGATATCGTGACGTCATTGTGACGTAGGTTGCCTAATTGTTGTGAACTCGCCCCGTTTCTTTATACAGGATGAATGCCAAATCAGGGGGAATTGCACAGAATAGTATCATTTTATCAGATGTTTCTGCGAGATATTCTTAGGACCTTGATTTTAAAATTCATGATCATTATGATTGCAACAATAAAGTATATGATTCTGATCTCTATGTCTTCCATTCTCTAAAGTGTGTCGTATATTATCAAAGAGACATATCTCTCTGTTTTTATTCTTTTCAATTCCTTTATAATAAAACTTCTAATTTCTTGCTTTCGTGGATTTACTTGGATGTAGAGATATAAAGCTGTTCTTATTTGGCCCTCGTTTCAGTCTTGCTGTGGAAACTAAAAGGGCATTGTACATGGAATGTATAAATATAAAAATGTGTAGGCATATAGGGAAAGTTTTCATCGGAAATGAAGACTTCCTGTAGTTCTCTTCTCTCTCTCTCTCTCTCTCTCTCTCTCTCTCTCTCTCTCTCTCTCTCTCTCTCTCTCTCTCTCTCCCTCTCTCTATACCTGTCTCCCTCTCTCCCCTGTCTATCTGCCTCTCTCTCCTTTTCTCTCTCCTTTTCTGATTTAATCTTTTTTGTATTGTCAGGATATTGAAACTTTCATAAAACCATCATTCATTTCAAGGATTGAACATTGCACACGACGGGAAATATCTTTCTGTAAGGTTGTTCTGACAGCCACAATCGAGACACCCCCTGTCAACCAATCGACACGGGATTCATTAAAGAGATCAGAGAGTAGACACCGTAAATTGCCATTTGGTCTAAACTCTTTGGCTAATAACCGTTTGGTCTACTATTATCCCTTACAGTCTAAGTCAATTTCGTCGACATGTTTGTCTAATAACCTATGATCTAACGTCTTTTTCATATAATATCTACTATCTAACCCCACTTAGTCAATAATTCCTGTAACACACTGGAAATAGACCAATTATTAATTTGGGCATTGAACAGTCTGACCAAAAGGTAATTAGGTAAGCCCAATCGCCAATTAGACGAATCGGCCATTAGACCACAAGATAATTAAACTAAGTAGGTTATGTAGTAAACCAAGAGAGAATTAGATCAAAATGTGACTAAATTCAAATGTTTTTAGCCCATGTGGTATTAGACAATCAGAGAATTGGACCAACTGCAGTTAGACCAAGTGAATATAAACCTCAACCGGCATTGGATTAATTAAAGAGCTCAGAAACCAGACACTGATCGAGATAATGCATAAAAGATAATACAAAGACCCTGGAAGTCTCTCTAATCATGAGACTTATGATTACTTGATCTAGTTCCTTTCTTCTAGATTTCATTTCAAGCCCCCTCTTTTCTCTCAAGGAAAGTTCATTTCCTTTCGCCTTGAGAATGGAAATGCGCACATGATACGTATATTCCGCCGGAAATGTAGAATATCATTGCAAACTTAAATAAAAAATAAAGATTATAGCTGGTTTTAAGGTAGATTAAGGAAAACTGTACTCTCTAATATCCTTGTGAGAGAAAGTAACTGGTACATAATGAATTCTGAATGTTCGATTTGGTTATGAATAAGAGGTGAATTCAATATAATCATTTTAACAAGTCGACCTACTTAGTATTTTGCTTGAAATCAGACACACTGAAAAACATTTGACATACATGTAGGACGACACGTGATCAAAATTTGAGTTCAAAGTTTTGAAATATTTAAATTTACATTAATGAAACGTGCGAAACACGTGGGATATCTTTAGTTTTGCCCACTAGAGAGAGAGGGGGAGAGAGAGAGAGAGAATGAAAGAAACTTCCTTAAATCTGGGGATGCCCAGTAAGTTTCAGTATCATTATCAATCACCACAAGGACAATTATTGCTAGAAATAAAGTACAGCTTTTGAAAAAACATTAACAAAAGGTGAAGTGGTGTAGCGATCAGAGTGCCTGATGTAGTAATTTACTTTAGAAGTGCAATAATTACAGCTTGGGAAATAATTATTAGACCAAATCATATGGTAGCTTTATATGATTTGGTCTAACAATTTCAGTGTTTTGGGAATGAAATCAAAGTCAGAATGCTAGAACGGAAGCTGGTCAACAAGAAAGAACTCTTTGAATTCTTGAAGCAAGATTGGGCTGCAATGACAAGAGAGAAGAAAACCTTATGAAAAACAGCTTGGTCTAACATTTTTGCCGAGCTCTGTATATCGGTTTGGGTAAGTCCAAGCTATTTTGCAACTTTGTCCCACGCGTTACTGACATATATTTTACCATAACTTAATTTCAAAATGATTCATTTCAATAATTTTTCATGTTATGGTTAAAGGTTCAGAACCTTTACCAAATACATCAAAAAGCATTGTCGTAAATCGTTTCATACTTAAGTTATGGTGAATTATTTGTGAGTAACGCGTGGGACAAAGTTGAAAAATAGCTTGGACTTGCCCGTTTACAAAACTCGTATAGCTTGCAAGTGCTTGTTAGGCAAAATTGTGCATTGTAATCTTATGAAGGACTTTTCATTGAAGAAAAGGGTTGATTTGTTTCTTTTACAGATAGTGGCCTGGAAAAAGGGGCAGATTTCTTTTCTTCAAAATCCTGAGAGCTACTTTGAGGGAACCCCTTTTTCCTTGATGTGTCACTGTTAGTCAGCAGCACAGACAGGAAACCAAAGGGGGATACTACGTCATCAGAGGGGCTTAATAATTATACACGTCTGGTCAAAAATATCAAACTCTTTTTATTTCTGATATATTTTCTTCGATGACGAATAATTCCCAGGGTATGGGGTTGTATCATGAGGTTCATTGCAAAAGGGATTAAATCCAAGCTTGGAACTTCAGAGAAAGGGGCGTTTGTTTACCAAAATTGTTTAGGGTGGAAACGTGGTATCAAAACGAGCATTTTGTCAAAAGTTGTTCACTAAATTAAGGTCAATACTTTTCAAAGACACGTAACGTCTCTGATCAATGTTTTGATTTCACTACCTCAATTTTCATTCAAATTATATTTAGTCCCTTTTGGAATAAAATGTTTCATATTATGACTAGAATATCACTCATTTTCCTGACTGAGCCTAGTCATATACATTCACTACTGGTAAGATGACATAACATATTATTACATCTACAGACAGAGACTAGCAGGTGCATAACAGGTGCTTTCTATTATAATACATTTAAATAATAACTATGAATTACAGGTCTAAATTGATTCATACGAACAGGTCTTTTCTTTCCTATTATACCGTCGGATGTTTAGTACCTAGGAAAAATAATCCATGGAAAGTGCTCTATATTACTAATATTGGTTGTTAATGGTGCACAGTCAACCCTATCAAGGAATACCCCTCTGATCCCAAGATTAAAAACAAAATTGTTGGTAAATTACAATTCATTCATTGAATCGAATGGAAGACTTCATTCCTGACTGTAATACAGAGGCCCATATCAACAGTCAACATAGAATAAATACAATATACAGGTACAATTATCATACATTGTGAACAGAGAATAGTAAATGCTCTGCAACAAGAGCACATACGAAGACAATACCGAAAAAAAACATGCGTTAAACACGAGTAAAAACAGGAAAAGAAATTATCAATATCTCAATATCATGAAACCGTAAAGAAGTAGCAAGAAAATATTTCCATTAGGCAAGAAGAAAAATCTTCATATACATATGAGGCCTATTCGTGTAAAATTAATGCTTGATTTTGAAAATATGAGACAACTTAAAAAAAAAAAAAAAAAAAAAAAAAAAAAAAAAAAAAAAAAAAAAAAAAAAAACACTAAACACACCGACCGGTTATACGGTTTTATTTCGTAGACTAACCTTGTAGGCCTATTTGTAAAGGGGTCCTGATGTTTCCCATGGCTTTTAGCCCGCTTTCGACTCGTGACCTCGCTAAGGTCAACCTGTCTGATTTGAGCCGCATTGTTTTGTGACCTTAAATGACCTCTATCACCTACTGACTGACCTCAGGAATGTACTGGTCTGCCTCTATCCCCCTCTCCCTCGCTCTTCTACTGGTTGACATGTTTGTTTTGTTGATGTTGAAACCTTCGTTTTCTCCATCCCTCTCTTCTCCATTTCTCCTCTTCCTCCTCCTTCTCCCTCTCCCGTTTATCCCCTTCTCTCTATATCCTTCTCCCATTCTATTTTGATTGTAAGGGAAACCTTCTCTCTCCACGATTCGATGTCTATCACATCTTATTCTCTCCTCATCTTCTATCTCCCTAGAACCATCTCATTTCTCCAGCCGTCTTCTTTCGTTTTACCCCTGCTTCTCAGTCTGCTGCTCTCTCTATCTCTCTCTCTCTCTCTCTCTTCTCTCTCTCTGGCGCACTTATCTTATGGCTAATTGCTTGTCTGCAGGAAACTCGTCTCCGACGATTCGGTTTCTCGGTCTCTCTCCTCTTTTTTGTCTCCTCTTCTTCTCATCCCTACCTCAACCATCCACTCCCCCCGCCGCCATTTCTTCTCCAAGCTCACTCTTTCATGTCTTTCTCTTTCTCTCTTCCATAACAATAACTCCAATTCTACTTTGATTGTTCTCAAGGAGGTCGATTCGGTCTCTCTCCTCGTTTCCTCCTCCCCTTATCCATCCCTAACCATCTCCCTTCCTTCCTTTCTTGGAAATCATTCTTACTAATTTGTCTCGAGGAGGATGATTGTGGCTTCATGAGGTAACATAATTATCCCGAATGAATATGGTTTCGTAGAATCCATTTCTGTGTAGGGCCTATATAGGCAGGAAATTATAATCCCACATGCACGATGTCCGTGAAAGTGCATATTTTTATGTCTTTTGAGAAATTGAATTCCGTTCTTTCCCAGTTTCTCTGCAAACATGTAGAAAAGAAAAGGTCATTATTATTTCGGTACAACCTTATGATTGAGTGTATACCTTAAGTTCCATGTATGAATTTGATGGTGGTTTTATAAACAAAACCAATATTTAAAAAATGTTTATTTTCGGAAAAGAACAAAAAAAATATATATATATATATATATGTAATAATTAATGTATATATTATTCTTAACTAAAATGCAAGTCAATTGACAAAGTTACCTTGACCTGATCTGAGGTATTATGACGTGACGATACACCGTTACAACCAATAGGTTGATCTATTATTGATATGGTCAGATATATTGTATGCGTAGGCTACTTCCGTCATGTCTGAGACGGACAAATATTTCGCTGTGTGATGGAAATGAGTAGCGGTCAAATTTTTATTTTCATGTCTCATTTTTTCTATTATTTCCAGTCATACTCATTTATATATTTTTCGTCAAGTAGGCAAGATTGTATCATAATAATATGCACTTTTGTTCATTCCACGATAATTTGTCTTAACATAATTATAAGTAATGTTTCTTCGTAATTCATAATCATAATGCCATGCATGCGGAAAGATTTGTTATAAAATAAATCGAAAACGACTGGTGAAGAAAGTAAAACTCATCGTTTATTTTTGAGAAATAGATGTATTCATAATTTATTTTAAATTGATTTCTTGATGCTATATGTTTGTTTGTTTATTTGTTTGTTTGTTTTGTTTATTATTGTTTAATTTCCACGAGTCATCGGATACTTCGACGGCCTCATATCCGGCTATAGGTCTCTTGGAAAACAAAACAAAACAAAACCGTATGTATACCAAGTTATTGGGTGTCCGGATGGATTAGGTATCTGGACACTCCATTTCAACCAGTTATTTGGAAAGGTTTATAAGCAATGTCTTGAGGGTTTTTAGTACAAAATGCTAGAAGACATTGTGGAGAACAAATAATGATGATGATAAGTAGTATTCAATGAATATTTTTGGCAATCCTGAGACAAAAATAAACAGGCTTCGTTTTAATAAATGTCCGGACACCAACCCGAATCCTACGTACACCATCCTGAAATTTAGAAGTTGGATAATCATGCATCCTAGAGAACAAAATACAACCATGACATTTGTGTAGATCAATCGCAGCTAGACTGATTCATAGGAAAACTATTTAAATTCTGACCGATGTACGTAAGCAATGGTCAGAAAAGCGAGAAAGAAGTCATTAAAATGAAATGGATTATACAAATACTTGACCTCCTCGTTTCCAATGGTCAAGTGATGACGTAGCAGGCAGAGTGGAAAGGAGATCGGGTTGACCGATATACAACAGATTCCCCCTTTTTTTTATAGATCTATCATCTATTGTGCTTACATCTCTGGTCACTTCTTTTTTATTTAATAATTTTACTTTGCTTCCGTAGATATAGGCCTACTTCAGGAAAAATATCAGGATCGGCAATCTTAATTTTGTAATACCATTAATATTTTGATTTATGGTCGACTTTCAATTTTGAGCAACGCACCGAGGAGGGTTTAATATAATGATTTTCTCTGTTGTTTGTAGAATTATAATTAAAGCAAAAGAAGCCAGATGGTGACAATTTTGAAGTAGGCCTACCATGCCTATACCTGATTAACTATCAATGCGGCTTCTATAAGGTTTCCTTCATAAATCAGCAATTAAGTTACTTATTTTCTACGTTATTCATTTTAATTGTTTGTTTGTTTTTTGTGCGTGAAGTTGTATTGTGATTTAAAAATGAAGGAGTATATTTGTAATTTGAATGTTGTTATAATTATTTTGTTATCTAAAAAAGCGTTCTATTTTGTTGCCGGTATAAATTAATTACATGAAATATAAAGTAGCCCTGACCAGCGATTCACGGTGCATCGTGTCTTTGATTGGAATATTGACCGGAACACATACACCCACTCACTCAATCCAATACTGACCCTCTCCATTGTGACGTCAGCTATACGTAGTAGGTAGAATGGTCAAGATAAGTTTACCACACTTCCATGAATGTGAATTAATATATACCAACCTGTATTTGCTATTTCACACCTTTATGTAATCTAATATTCTATGACGCATTATCTCATCTCCCCACATCCTTCCCATCTAAAAACATTTTATTTATACTTTTCTCAAAAACAAAGTGCTAGACAAATCGCAATTCGATATTATCACAGGTAGTATTGTCATAATTGGGGATAACCCCTTTCAGACCCTATCTTTATTATGTCTCTCTCTCTCTCTCTCTCTCTCTCTCTATCTATCTCTCTCTTTCTCTATCTTTACTGTGAAGTATATGTTTCTCTTCGTTCATAATAAATTATACGCATACTTGGAAGAAAAAAAATTATCAGGAAATTGTAGAACATTGTTGTCTGTATTTTCTGTATTTGTCCAAAATTGAAAAGATTCAGAAGCTGAAATACGTGTTTTTTGATATCAAGATTTTGGGCAAATCTTTTACATAATCAGCATCATTATAGGTATCCATGGTTCTTACCGTTTTTCGTGTTTTTACTCGGATTTTTGACAGCATGAAAAAATTAATGATATTAGCGAAGCACAGATTCATATTGGGGCGAAGGTAATGGGGGGGGGGGGGGGGGTCATTGAATGGTGATGGGTGGTGCCGGTGTGTGTGGTAGGACCTGTCTGGTCTTTGTCTTTGTCCTCATCCAGGCTAGCGTTGGGGTTTTGTTGTTCCCATCTTGTTATGCTAGATGGGTGCATACTACCACCCTCCACCAAACCTATATAAGTCAGCTACCCTATATGAATGAATGAATGAATGGACTAGGCGACATGGTATCAAACAAAGAAATCCTACTTTCAGTCTATGACTGAGTCTCAACACAGGTTACCAATATCAATCTGGTATATCACTTTAATATTAATATAATATCTCACTTCTTAAAAACATTTAGCCATTATGACGTAAATGAATGACTGACGTAACTCGACGTAGTGTTGCAAAACAGCGGTATTTTGTTTTTCTAATGGTGTGAATGCCTTCTATAAGCAGACTATAATATCAATATCTTCTCCTTGATATAACTCGTAATACTGAAATAATTTTGTTTTCCGCGTCAAGGTTTCAGACTTGCCATTATGACATACTGTCATGTACTTTCTAATATTTTTCCACATATTTCGGAATAACAAAATGAAATGAGATTATCAAGATAACCCTAAAAAATATTTTCATCTTTACTATTTCTCAATATGTTATTATGATGACAATGGTGAGCGATAGTGACGTCATTGCTTAGCATTAAGCTCATTATAAAATAATAAAATCGAAAATAGCAAACATGTTACATCATTACAAAGAGCTTATTGATGAACTGAATAAGCCTACGTTATGATTTGAATTTGACCGTTAAATTGATTTTTGTATAGTCGTCTACACCTCGTATGATTGTCCTTCACAATGTCATTGACTTGTCCCCAACCTGCTCATTGTTCTGACCTGAAATCATCTCAATAGAGAATACAGAGTGTTAACAATTGATAATCTCCGTTTCTATAGGAACCATTGTCTGTGAGCAGAGCTTAAAGCATCTATTAATAGAGCTAGGGGACGCCTTGTGCATTCAACTTGAACCCCGGTTCATACTATGAATGAAATCAATCAATAAACCGTGAAGCGGCAGGATAAGTCCCTGTTTATTGCCATGATGTCTCATGGTGTGTAATGCGTGATTAACAAGTATATTTATTTTTAAAAAACCAAGATTATTTGAAATATTGCGCTGCTCAGAAAACAATTTCTTCTCATTTGCGTTTAATAATTTCATTTGATAATATAATAGAACAGTTTACTAACATTCAAATTGTATGCAGGCTCTTTTATATACAAAGGTTGTTCTTGACAACATGCATGCTTGCCTGGCATAGCAACAACTAATGTATGCAAACTGGATTCCATTGTACTTCACTCTTTTATTACAGGTTGTTTGAATACCTTGTTACAATGTCGCCAGGAATGAAGCATGGATAATTTATAATAACTTACTCTTATATATCCATGCTCGTAGGAAACTGGACTACTGAGAAAAATGCAAATATAAATAATCAAGATCATATTAAACATTGCGCTTCTCAGAATACACTCTCTTCCCATTTGCATTTAATAAGAAGAATTATAATCTACATAATACTCGAGCAGACCAAAATGTGGTTTCGGTGTTCGTTATAGGAACGAGACTATAATCAAATTCACCTCGTACTAGCTAAGTACTATATTTGGCATAATTATTTTCTCCTCAACACTATCATCAAAGATGTAGTGTCACACATATCATTACGTACACGTTGCAGTTGCCATCACATTACCATAGCAACGAGACATACTCGCAAGTAACACGAATAACATGACCTTGCTCAAGTTCGCCGATGATGTTGATATAAAGATTGTTGCATTAATTTTTAGATATGAAAGGGCAATTATTATTCCCCATTATGCGTCAACGTCGATATATCAAGAGATAATAATCAAAAGTGAATTAGCCTATAAATCATACTGGATATGGTGGTGAATAGTATCATGAGTAGAAGCCAGGTCATGGTATAAAACTACAAAAATGAATTTTCATCACATTCCGCCATAAAACATGTCCAAAATAAATATTGGAGATGCATCGTCTATCTCACTATCACTGTTGCTCACTATAGTCCTTTTTTTTTTAAATATATAATACGCCTAGTATAATTATATGCTATAAAAGTATGTAATCATATTAAAACTATAAGACGGTCAAGGTTTGTTTCGAGGTATGTTAGATATACGTATTGAGATGGTAATTATGAATAATATATTTTATAACATTATTCTGGACATAAATACACATTTCTGACGTCATAATGATGTCAGCAGGAAATCATGTTATTATCTGTAACATCTGATCCGAGTATCCGCTCAAAGTATGATCTAATGAGTCGGGATATCCGAAACTAACCAAGCCCCCTTCACCACATAATAATATGCTCTTGGCAACTTGAACTATTCGATTGGTTTATGTAAAATGAGTTGCGTATGATTATGATAGAAAGTATTCTGTTGCGACATACTGCAAAGAATATGAGAACATATCGAATTCGATTGCCATAACCATACACAAAATGTTTATTTCGTGTAATATCCATTTGTTCTTCCTAAATCATATCTAAAAAACACAAAAACAATCACATTTGGTATAGTAAGAGCGATTTCGTGGTTTCAGTCAAATTATTTGCCATTATTGTATCTAAACAAATAAAATTATATGCTATAAATAGAGTCTAAATTCTTCTTATTTTTTTTTTGTTTTGTTTTTTTTTTGTTTTACACATTTCTTTCGGTTTTACTTCAAGGTGGACACATAAGGCGAAGGCAATTAAATCAATGAAATGTATTTATGGAAATATTTCCCAACTACTCAGTTTAGTTTCATTTTTCATAGAACACACACCACCATTTTGATTCACATAATGTTTATTTAATATAGGGTAAACAGACCTACACTTTTGTATTAGCAATCATGGGATCATTGTTGTATAATATTTATTTGATTTAACAATTGTATCAAATTAATTCGTACAGAATGATATGTATAGGCATTGACAAATGATAGAGAAAACAAGATAATGGACAAAAAAGATAATTATCATGCCCGGTCCCATCATTCACAATTATTCTACAGACGGATTATGCACTTATCATTCTCCAGCAGGAAACATAAAAAAAGATAATATTTTCTATCGTCGGAATTAAACGGGGCCTTATTTGTTTTCTTTTTAATCAAAAATATATATGTTTAGTTGTTGTTAATTATGTGGGATTTGATAATGATAACACCATAGTAACATCAGAGTTAAGTTGATTTCGATCACCATAGTAGCATCAAAGTTCAGTTCAATTATTTTGATCACCATGGTTACAACGAGTTCATGTACATTAGGAAGTTAGGTGGGCGGTTCACCCTGCGAATAACAAATAAATAATAATCGTTTAAAATAGAACAAGATTTGTCCCGCTTCCAAGTAACCCCTTCAGAAAAGCTTAGATCCCGCCTTCATAAACTGAAATTTCAAGAAAATTAGCTTAAAACAGTTTTACCTTTTATCAAATTATTATATTTTTTTGTTGGAATGATATTCAGTTTAAGATCCGTGGTTGTTATTGTTGTTTTTGTATTGATGCACAATTCTTCGAATGACGGCAAAATGAATGTCATAAAATAATGTGCTATGCCCTTCAGGAAATCGCAACTATTCTTCTAGATTTAGCTATTTTTAAAAATTTGATTATTATTATTATTATTATTGTTTTTTTTTTGTTGCAAATAACCTGTATAGTTGTAGGCATATAGACCCACCATTATATACCACAGGGTTACAACACTATTATGACCTATATCTATTTTTTTAAAATGAAATTATCATTTATTCTTAGGGACAGGAAGCGGGGGAAAGGCGGTAACGATGAAGTCAAACAATTGAAACACGACTCAATAAAATA
>CALNVZ010000649.1:31327217-31348361 GCA_940671915.1 Paracentrotus lividus | reverse complement strand
CCCCCCCCCCCACCCCGATATAAGCAAACATATGGCCTTTCATATGTTACAAGAGATTCATTCAGACCAAGGTCATGGAAATTTACATATAACCAGCACAATTGCGAAACATAGGCCTATAGCAATAAACATACACGCAGAAAATGTCATGGACACGTGTAAAAAGGAGTTGGTAATATACAAACATGATTTGAGTGTAGCTGCGTATCAAATAGGCTATAGGCATAAAGACTGGGAATGATGGAATCAATAACTATGGAAATGAGTTTATTTAGTATGTCCTACCCATCCCCTCTTCCTTCTTTTCCTTCTGCTTAATTATAAATCACAATTCTTCCGTAATTCTTTTCGATTCTTTTCAGATAATACAGATAAAAATATATGATGCCCTATCAGAAAACAAGGACAAGGTGCTTCAAAGATAGCATCAAGTAGATACTTGATAGAATGATTTCAAAATCTATGATCAGCAATACTGTATTTTAAATACAGATAAAACTCAACCAGCATGTCCCTCTATTTCGGGGAACCATAGTTCGATATGTCGATACCCTGTCAATTTAATCATGGACCTAATAGGTCCATGATTTAATAAACAGGGTTACCGCCCTTTAAATATTACGTAACGGCTTTAGCTCAGTCGTGTGGAAATTTACTACGATTTGGAGCAAGGAGACACAACAAAAGACAGGATGTGTACTAGAGCGGAAAGGGGCCCACCTGCTATTCAAAACGACCTGAATATAGACTTATAAATCAGACTTTATTAGATTACTAAAAACCCTATATTTTATACTAAATATACTTTCCCGAACAACTTTTCTCCAAGCAAATACTGATATCCATAAATGCATAGCATAATAAGTAAATAGTATAATGTGGCAGGAAATATGATATATGATATAGGCCTCCACATGTAAACTTCAATGTTCATAATTAGCAATAGGTTATATGACACAACCTGTGGAAGAAAGACAATTAGTCCTATTGTCATGTTGATCTTTAAAGATTCCTCAGGATTTTAGAAGTTGTATGTATAAATTATCATAAATGGGCACTGATAGTCTACACATGCTAACTGGTCGATAATGACTGACAATCAACAACCAAAATGTCACAAACTTAATTGTATTTCCTGCAATAATACAAACTTAGGTCTGAAATGACAGACTATCTATGGGAGTAGTAGTGTTTACAGGAGCTTGCGTGGCGGGAAGGGAAGGTCATTTAGAGGGCATACACTACTACGCATTGGTATAAACATAGCGTAGCATGCAAGGTGCATACACAAGTCATGTACATCAATGCATTCATATACCACGCTATACAGTTTCGCGCGTTTTCAGTCTTGGGTGATCACTATTCACCGGGTAATAGTATTTTGATACATGTACACCAAATACCTGATGGTATTGTTCCTTCTCTGTATTATAATGTCACTCTTTTCGTCACGAATAAAAATGCAGGCCTGGCACTGTACTTATATGAGGGAAAAATAATATTTCCCGGCGCAAATATTATTCCGATCGTTGTCGGAATCTTTCATTCACTGGCAGGATACACTCATGTATTGAAATGTCACTTGTGACGTAATCATGACGCAGGCATCCTTACATTTCGACCGCGATCGTCGTTTGATCGCATCGTTTTTACACGAAGCTGTTTTAAAATGGGTAAACGGGGGAGTTAAACATGTCCCGTCCTTGAACTGTAGTAGGAAGTGCGAAAATAAAACCTTTTATTTCTGCAAAGAGTCTGGGTTTGAATATAATTTGAATATAGGAAAGAATGCTGGGAGGAAACCTTTCCGTTTAAATCATTTCAAGTTAACAATACTCCACATGTTTATTATGTAGGATGAAAATTGCCATTTTGTTTCATCATTTTTTTCCCTCCAAGTTTTATTTATTTATTTGGATATAAAAAACGAACTAAATTATACAGACATGTTATAACATGGAGGTAAATAGGGTATGACGAGATTGGTGCGCGTGGGGGGGGGGGGGCGATATGAAATATTATCCATGTCTAAAAGTGAGGATTTATTCCCCGAACCATATCTAGGAGCATTGCCATTCCCAATACATGTAGAGGCATTATGCAATCGTACTCATTCTATCTTGAGTATTGATTATTGATTATAACGTGACTATCATGACTTCGTGATATAAATATGTTGAGAGGATTGTGGTTCGCTTCTTCATGTTACCATGGTTACAATAGATACCTCATATAATTCTCGTGCATATTAGTAATGTTATTATTGCAACATAGTGTTGCAAAATTATTATACACACTACGTTGGAGTGAAACATGTGACTTGCAGTGCGTACTTTGGCCTCGTAGTATAAGGGCGTTATTATATACTCATTAAATATGACCCATTGTTGTGCTATGCAGGAACTACAATAATCAAATGGAAAGAGAGAGAGTGGTTCCTTTTATTCTTGTCTACTATCTTCCAACATGGATTATTGTGTTTAGTGTAAGGGTGAAATTATATGGAAACATATTGCACCGTATGCTATTAAAACAAACATTATGATTCAGAATATAAAGCAGAAAAGGGGCCCTGCATTTTGATTTCCTTTAGGATATGGTTACGATTTCATCCGGTTGAAAAAAATATGAGGAAGGAAAGCAGACTTTATGAATGAGAAGGAAATCATAGGTTGTTGACTCTTATTATGCGAGGAGATGTTAAATCTCCCATAGTAAGGATCTACAAGAAAGTAACGGGTCGGCCAATTCATTTCTTAGAATGAAGCCGTGATAATAGTACCAGGAACTAGGAATAATGTAGTGAAAATCATTAGTCATATTCAGCTGACCAAGACGTGTACGGTTTTCTATTCTGTGCTTTCTTTCACTTTCTATTTCTAATTTTAAAAAGGCATGCCATGGTAACATGTATTTCAGAATTTATTTTACTTATTCTGAGCAACGGCACTTGGATTTCATGAATAAAACGCAACTGGAGGATTTCAAACAACTGAAGGAAGAACAAGAAGTTGTAATATTATTTATTGTCATTCATGTCCGAGCTAGATTAACTAGTCCTGGATTTCTGTTGTTTTTATTTTTATTTTTTTATTTTTTGGTATTTTACCCGCCATTCTGTTGATCAATTACTAAATACAAAACAAAATGCTATTATTGTCTATATAAAGAGAATGAATAATCACATTTATAGGTTTGATTTGTGTCACCATATGGTAAGCGTTTTTCCTCCATTGCTTTGGGCCTAAATACGCAGGAAGTGGGAAAGGGGGATATACGACGTACGTGCTTCACAAGGGAAAGAGGTCAGCGATACTTCCGGACTGGGCCGAGTTGTCGGTAAATCAGGGTCGAAGTGATTTCCTCCGAGGACCCGAGAGGGTTAGGACGAGGTTGATTGAGGGGGCCATTGGGATAGATCAATGAACGAAAAACTAAACATCAGGATTGCTTTTGGAATTTTACAGAACTAATAATAATTTTCATATTGATCAACACCTCCACACACAAGGCTCATTCAGTCACATAAATCTTGAACACAACAACGTACATACATACCCATACGCTTTAGTCCTAAACTTAGTAATTTTATATTCATTCGATAATACTCTGTCTAATATGATTTCTGTCTCAGATCACAAGCATTCTCATTTATTTGTGTATGATTGAATCAGTATTGAACTTTGATCATTAAAAATATTGAAAATTCACTCATATAGTATGATAAATTGAGAATATAGGCCCACTCAAAATTGACCTTTGAAATAAAATAATAATTAATAAAACAAATTAAGAACCTGGACTTGCTTAGAACTTTCTTCAAATTTCAAAATTCAAAACATGATGAAAAGCTCATTATTATCTTTCTCGGTATTTTCCAATCTAGTCTGTTTCCTTTCACTCCTGAATTCTCTCAAAGACATTATGGCACGTTCAAACGTCATGCAACATAATCAATCAATTATCAACTTAAAAAAACACAAATCAGTCATATCCCAATTAGTTTCCAAATTTACATACTCACTCTCAAATCAATATCAACACACATCTTTCACAATCAGAACAAAATCTCATCCTAATTTGAGAATATTCATACAATCCACATTGTCACATAAGGCCATGGGAAAATTATATTAGACCAAACATATTCAGTATGGTTCGTTCTAATATCATGGCGAAATGTCACTGAGTACATTCATCCAATCAATCAATCAAGGATTTTCAATACAGTGATACGCAAAAAAAAAATGAAAGTACAATATATCAGAAGTAATTAAGGTGCGTGTAACATCACAATATGGATGACACTTTTCTTGTTTTTTAATAAAATAATGCAAGAACAAAATTTGTTCATGATCATGATTTGTACAAACAGTCATAAACATAAGTTAATAACAATAATGATCTTATTGAATAACCACATTCAAAAATAATTGGTCCTCAAAAACACAGAGGAATATCATTGTGCAGTGAACAGGCATATCTTCACTTCGGTTTCCCGACAGTCAAATTTTGTCATTTCAGGGTTACAAAAATTAATCGTCTATAATTCCTGCACAAAAGCATTAACAAATTCATGACGCAGTCTGTTGGTCAATGTCAGTATCAACAAGTAAAATTAACGAGAAAAACGAAGCATGGATATTTTGGAGAAAAGAATGACTTCATATTTCTGAGCAAATTTCCGCCCACACAGATCGGATATCCCATATGTATTGGCGCGCAACCAGAAGAGATGTGGTTTTTCACCATTCAATATAATTATGCGGGAAATCGTCACGCCGGAAATATAGTGGGAAAAACACGCGTGATACGAATATCCGCTGCGGTATAGTAGTTCATATTCACCCCAGTATATTAATGTTATTCTTTATCCATTTCCTTTTGAACGTTTTTGAAAGAAGAAATGGGGAATTTCGAAGGAGGAAGTTGGGATATTTCACAAATCACAAGTGAAATCTTAGAACCAAATTAACCATAATTTAAAATTAAACCCTGAAATCATTAAGTTTCATTGTACTTATTTGAGGATAGACTGGGAAATAACTCTTGCTAATTTCAATCAATTATCTAACAGAAAGATTACACATGTAATCATGTGGTATTATATGCCCATATAAACATATCAAAGGTCTTATATAAATTATAAGATGAGTAGTGAAACAAGAAGTAGGGCGGGTACCACACAAAGAATGGCCTTTGATAGTATAGCATTCCTCACGTGCCTAGTCGTCTAGTGTACACAAAGACATGCCCAGATGACCTAGCCAGAAAATGCCCTTTGTTCACCCCTAAGATAGTACCAGTGGCGGATCTACGGGGGGGTTTTGTGGGGTCAAACCCCCCTCTGGGATGCAAAAAAAAAAAAAAAAAAAAAAAAGGAGGAGAAAGGGAGAAAGAAGGAAAGAGGGAGAGAGAAGCAAAGAGGGAGAGAAAGAAGAAAAAGAAAGAAGAGAAGGCAGTGGTGGATCTACGGGGGGTTCACCCCCCCCCCTTGGGCGGGCTGCCTAGTAAAAAAAATTATGTGCATGAGAAAATGCCATCATAATGTCCAGACTCACATATATGTCCCTAAAGAAGCATCCTGTCTCAGCACAGCATTGGACAATATCATATATGGTACACCCCCCTCCAGTGCTATCCTAATCATGTTCCTCATCTAGTCTAGTTGGATGCAGCAATCTTAACTCATAGACGGTTCACAGGGATTACCGAGTAGTGCAGTAATCAATACCCCCCCCCCAAAAAAAAAAAAAAAAAAAAAAAAATCCGGGGACCATTTTTTTTTTTTTTTAATCTTATCTTTTTTTTTTACTTGTTAATTTTATCTTATTTTATTTTATGTATTTATTTTATTTATCATTATCATGATCATTATTATTATTATTTCTTTTTGGGGGGGGAGGAGAGGAGGGTGGGCGAACAAATAGAAAGTACTAGAAAGTGCCTGTTTATTAATTCCATATATCTTTTTAAAACCCAATATTTTCGGCTCGCGCTTCGCGCTCGCGGATACTAAATTATAATGCACAAATAACTCAAATTTTGAGCTCAAATTTTTCGGCTCGCGCTTCGCGCCCCAGTACTTAATTGGGTCTACAATACACAATTATCTATAAAAATTAATTAATCCTAGAAAGTGCCCCTTTATTTATTCCATATATCTTTTAAAACCCAATATTTTCGGCTCGCGCTTCGCGCTCGCAGCATACTTAATAGGGTCTACAATACACAATTATCTAAAAAAAATTAATTAATACTAGAAAGTGCCCCCTTTATTTATTCCATATATCTTTTTAAAACCCAATATTTTCGGCTCGCGCTTCGCGCTCGCTGATACTAAATCATAATGCACAAATAATTTCAATTTTCAGCTCAAAATGTTCAGCTCGCGCTTCGCGCTCGCAGATACTTAATAGGGTCTAAATACACAATTATCTTTTGAAAAATTAATTATACTAAAAAGTGCCCCTTTATTTATTCCATATATCTTTTATAACCCTAAATTTTCGGCTCGCGCTTCGCGCTCGCTGCCTATCATAATGCACAAAACAACTCCAACTCTAAATTGTTTAAATAATTCCTCGTTTTAGGTCAGTATAGGCCTATAAATCGGGATTGTCTAAAACTCGCGCTCGCGCTCGTTTGCTCGCTCCGCTCGCAAGATTTTTTTTTTTTCATCCCTCAACCCCCCCCTTGGAAAAAACCTAGATCCGCCCTGAGTACACGCCACGCCTAGGCACCCAAGTCACCGATACTACACAATGCAAACAATGGATACGATTCAAGTTACTACACGTAGAATGGGCCATTGTGTTGCAATAAAGAATTCTTGCGTCATTAGGTGGGAGTTTCAATTCCTTGAATTATCGACAGAGGGTAAAAATCGTTACAAAACAAGTGCCTTGAAAATACATCTTAGATAAACTACAATGTACTTTCCCAAATTTAGATTAAAACTTTGAACATGATGAGACAATTGGCATGAATTTTTAACATTAATTCTTACAATTAAAGTGACAAAGACATGAAAGATAAAGCACAAAAATTGACAAAAGTAATTTTGCTTTTAGAGTCGGCTAAAGTCCATAGATCAGATCAGTTCACTGGGGTTAATCCTTTCAGATCAGTTTGGTGGAGTATAATCCAAAGTATATTTTACTGAGTTCCCAATGTAAGTCAGTTTCAATGGCAAATCGTTGAAAATTAAAAGTCAATATGGCAGTGTAGGAAGATCGGTCATCAACAAGCGGCGATTACTGCTGCAGCCTGTAGAGTGTCGAATGGCCTGCTATGCGTGCTAAGTGTTGTGTAGGACGGAGTTGTATTTGATGAAGAATCCTGCTCTTCTAGTTCTACTTTATAGCTCGATAGTTTGCTCCCTGGCTCGCCAGCAAGTCCATGAAAACCAGCTTTGAAAATGTCCACTAATGTAGAAATAGAGCTCTGAGCGCCACAATCTGGTGATGAAACAGTTTGACATTGCGAATCGACTTTGACGCGTTTGGAAACGATAGGCTCGCCGCAGTTCTCCTCTGACTCGGTTGTTCTTTTCCTTTTCACGCTAGGCACCGTCAGGCAAGTCGTCGTTGTGCAGGCTTCCGGAGCTGAATTCTGAGAAACATTACTGAAAGCTACACGATCACAATCTGGGGCTGGATGTCCATTATTTTCCGGCTTGATATTCTCAGAGTTTTCGCTCTGGCAATGTCCAGATGGAGCGACGTTTTCTTTGTCCGCGGAGACAATCTGTTCCACGACGACACGGCTGTTGCTCTCGTTCTCGCAGGCAGAGTTTCCCGCGATTTCATTGTCTTCCTCATCGCTTTCCTCATCATAGTTTGTCTCGTCGTGCTCGTTCTCCTCCTCATTTTCCCAATCGGGCGACTCCGTACAATCATCATCGTCCATTGTAGGTTCAGGTTTGCTTTGTTCTAGTGAGATATGTCCAGCGGGCATTCTATTGCACATTTCTTCGTAGTAGTGTATTCTTGCCGAGTGTAAAACGGAGGCAACGAGGAGATTCTTGCGGAGATTAATCCCGCCACGTTGACGGCGTGAACCGGCTATTTTGTTGATAGACATAGTGATAAGCTTTTGGGCTTCCATTTTAGATAGTAGGTGTAGTATATTCCACGATAAATAATGTTCAAATGCTTGGCTTTCTGTCGAGTATGTGATTCTTGTATTCCAAATCACGTAGTATATTCCGAGTTTTGTAGTGCGTGGCTTTCCCAAGCAAGCGTGGAAGTGTAATGAATGAACCCGACCGTTACTCACGAGGGTTTTATTCAACGTCCGGCCTGACGTCACTCAATCAATTAATCGACCAATCGCGGGCTCGCATACTAAAAATAGGCATTATACGGAACACGTGTACAGACTAGTCATAGATCGGCTCCACCAATCAGAAACCGCCTAGGGATGAGTCGTGAACGATCATTGCCGTGACGTCATTAATCCTTTGTGATGAGCTCTCGGAATTTCCACGGGGCAACGTCATTTGTAATCGTTATAAACAGAACATATACATTTTGTACACAGAACCGGTAGCTACGCGAGGTAAAGTCCCATTATATTATTGCCAAGCTCAGACACGTTTTGGAAATTCACAGGCACCGTATTTGGGAAACGTCAAAATGAGTAATGTGTTCAGATTTGTTTGGGATCGTTAGGGCTTGTATAAAGCCTGCTATTTTTAATTTTAGCTCACATTTTTTCAGAATATCTAGCTTGTGAGGTTGATCTCTCATAATGATTTTAGCCTATTTATAATTCGATACCCCCTAAATTGTTTATTTTTTTATTTTGAGATTTCCTTTCAGGCCTAGTCTCTGGTCGATATTCAAAACAATCCATCTGTCTCGCACTTATTAACCAAAATATATATTTTCTTTTTAGGCTATTATGAGTGGGTCCTATTGTTTATTTATTTATTAATCTATTTGATATGTGGTCGATGTCATGTTTTTTTTCTTCTTTTTTAACATTTTTTTTATTGGAGGTACCGATCGTGAATCATATCAAACCTATTAATCATCTAAATTTCTATTTTGCTACTCATCATACCCGAACAAAAGTCTCTTTGTAGAGTTTAAATCAATTAATTGTGCTACTGGTCTTTGTTCCTAATACTAATACTATCGCTATTTGAATTGATTTGTTTATGTTTAAACCCTGCATTCCATAATAATAACCTATGTAAACACAATGAATATTATATCAAATTCAATCATTACAGACACGGAAGTTATATATGAGTGGCAGCAACTAAACCATTATGAATGGTCATAAGCGGAATTGATACGATAAAACAGACGGTATTATTGTGAACGTGGAAACATATAATCATCCCTGCCACCGTGCATGACTCATCAGATATTATGCTGATTACTCAAGCCCCTATTCGTGTTTCAAGTCCATGCGTGAAGAAACAATATGTCAATATTACAACGAACCATAATAAACGCAGAGAGGTGACAATAAGGCGATATTATAACGGATCATATCATAAGAGTATTGCGTCAGTTGTACCTGATTTATTTCATGAGTATAGTGGAGAGGTATATACTATAAGTATTCAGTCAGTGTGATATAATAACCAATCAATATATACTTCATTGGAGAGAGAGACATATAACATGGGTATAATTATACTATTTACACCCCGTCATACTAATATTCAGATTCAGATTCAGATTCATTTTATTGGTCCTTTTAGGAAATTCATATTGTATATAGATTACAAATATAGATAAACACTGAACCCAAATGGTTGCATAAAAAAGACGGTTCTTGGTATCTGAAAGAAAACAATAATAGGTTTCAAAACAAGCTATTCTCAGAAAATTTAAATGAAACGGAAGATCCCCGTCCCACTTCCAGGAAATTATATTAACCGCGAGATGGCGCTCTTTCAAAAACTCTAAGTGCGCCATGGGTTTCTGGATTTTTTGTGGGGGAAAAACGGAAGGTAAACCTTCGATTCACAGTCGTAAAAATAATGAACGGTTCAAACCGATAAAATATCATGTATCTGCAAGTAAATCAGAAAGATATATTTTATCGTCTTCTGACTCAAGCCTAAATTTGAGACTTACATTACGTTGTAAAAACAAAGTTTTGTTTTCGAGGATTTCCCTTTTAAGTCATTCTGAAAAAATAAAATGTTATTTTGATTTAGAAATGCTAATTAGCATATTTCCTTTACCAATCACTCCCCTCTCTCTCTCTCTCTCTCTCTCTCTCTCTCTCTCTCTCTCTCTCTCTCTCTCTCTCTCTCTTCCTCCTTTGTTTTCTGTCTCACTTCTCTCTGACTGTTTCTTACTGGCCTCTAGTTAACATTTTTTTTTTTTTTAATTTACATAAAACAATCTATCCATCTCCTTTTCTTTCATTCTCAGCAACCACTCATCTCCTCCACATTTTTCGTTAATACGAGTCATTTTTGTCGTGATTAAAATCAATGCGTACTACAACCCAATTATTGATTCTCAACAGATATCATATAGAGCCAAAATGTCTTTGTTCTTCCAGATAAAGACAGATTAAAACGATCTAAAGAACCCCTCACACAAAGTTCCGCAAATCGACTTTGGGCCATGATAACTTTTCAAGTACGCTTTAGTTATTCCTGATATTCATTCACCATCCCCACCCCTGGTCCCTGACATAAATGACTAGGTCAGTGATATGAATATACTATTTTACATTCTCTTGTGAGTCTTTACTTTAATTCTTTTTCGAGTATTGCCATGGGGACATAACGTTATAACCTAAAACGGTCTTTATCAGTGTCAATATTGAATTCAATGTTGACATTAGCCTTGTATTATTGATTCATTATAAACCCTCACAAAAAGTTTCGCAAGTCGACTTTGGGCAATGATAATTTTTCAGGTAGGCTTTAGTTATTCCTTTCATTTATACCATTGGAAAGATAATTTATCCCCCTTTTTATTGATATCCTATTTGTAATGATTCTGTCATGCCTCAATGCACAGGATATCAGAATATGGAGAAAAGTAAAAAGTCAAATGTTGTAAAATGCACTTTTATTGATCACTTTGAAGTTCCGCAACTCAAATTTAGACCCTAATACCTTTTGAGGTATTTTATAATTTTTATTTATTTTTATACCATTGTCGAGTTCATTTATTCCTCTTTTTATTGATACCTAATTTGTCATGGTGATGCCTTTCTGGGTCCACAGAACCCCTGAATACCACCTGAATGCAAGGCAAAACGAAAGATAATGTTCACTTTAAATGTTATGTAACACAACTGTGAACCTTGACACATTTAAATGTGGGTTTTAATCACGATCAATTTTATAGCATTGAAAAGTTAATTTATTCTTCTTTTTATTGATACCCTATTTGTAATGGTAACATGATTTTTGAATGCACATAATTAATGAATATAATGCAAAGTAAAAAGTGAAAAGTTGCGAAATGTATTGTTATTACTCAATAAGAGTCACAATAGGCATTCAATTTGCAACATTTGACTCCTGACCTGTCCTAACATTCAGGTGTTCTGTGCTTGCAATAATAACATCATTGTTACAATTAGGGTATCATTGAAAAGAGGAATAAATGAACTTGACAATGGCATAAAATTCAATAAAGAAAAATAAAATACCCCAAAAGTTAATAGGGCCTAAAGTAGAGTTGCGGAACTTCAATGTGATCAATAAATTTTGCAACATTTGACTTTTTACTTTTCTCCATATTTTGATATCCTGTGCATTGAAGCACGACACAATCATTACAAATAGGATATCAATAAGAAGGGGAATAAATTATCTTTCCAATGGTATAAATGAAAGGAATAACTAAAGCCTACCTGAAAAATTATCATTGCCCAAAGTCGACTTGCGAAACTTTTTGTGAGGGTTTATAATGAATCAATAATACAAGGCTAATGTCAACATTGAATTCAATATTGACACTGATAAAGACCGTTTTAGGTTATAACGTTATGTCCCAATGGCAATACTCGAAAAAGAATTAAAGTAAAGACTCACAAGAGAATGTAAAATAGTATATTCATATCACTGACCTAGTCATTTATGTCAGGGACCAGGGGTGGGGATGGTGGGGGGGGGGGGGGGGGGGGGGGGGGGGGGGGGGGGGGCTGGAACACCCCCATTGCCATTTCAAAATCATATTTATACGGTAATTATCTTTTGTCTGTTTTTGCATCGTTCAATATGATGATAATCTAAAATGGTGGGATTTAATATAAATGAAATTTGATTGATTTATTGCTTTATGAGAAGAACACAGAAATGATTATTCTGATCACACCTTTTCCCATGCATAGCCCCCTCTCCACTTTCAAAAACGTTTCATGGCCCCATGTACAAGTCAGGAAAGTAATAATAAGGTATATGTCAACAATATGATCAAATATCAGAAAGAATGAGAAAGGACATAAATGAATTATTTTCTGGATTTGTATCAAAGCATCTTTTTCTGAGAAAATATCAATTGAGCAGGAGATCCCCGTTCAAGTATGAGTAGGAGAAGGAGTATTGGGTTTTGACAGACGTGTATCAATCAGATATGATCATTTACGTCTGGGACCGACGTTTAACGTCACCATCCGAGAGACGTGACTGGGTTTCGAACCAGG
Organism: Paracentrotus lividus; assembly: GCA_940671915.1. Taxonomy (NCBI): domain Eukaryota; kingdom Metazoa; phylum Echinodermata; class Echinoidea; order Camarodonta; family Echinidae; genus Paracentrotus; species Paracentrotus lividus. The sequence goes on along the minus strand of CALNVZ010000649.1, from coordinate 31,335,722 downwards.
GTCCGCTCCATGTCAGTTTGTAGGCTGATTCAGAGCGTTACCGCTCGACCAACTCCTGATCCCTATTTCAATTTCCCTGGTTCAAGTTCCAGGGATTATACTGAGCGAGAGCTGGCGCTCTTTTTCACGAGTAATCAACCCTGTAAATCATAATTTATAGAAATTATTGACAACCTAAAATCTGCAAAACTCCTAAAAACTTGCCTAACAAAATTTCGGCTCGCACATCACATTATCATGAGTAGGCTCCATAATAAGTGTCGGTGGATCCCATCATCTTCTTTAAAATATGGCATTAAAAAAATTATGATAAGGGAATAGAAAAAGAATTTTCTGCAGATGCAAATCCATCACCGGGGGGGGGGGGGGGATTAAGAGTGGTTCCACCCCAATTTTTTTTGTACACAGGGGCAGAGAAAAAAGGAACAGTTAAATTTTTTACAATTTCTTCTTTGACCGGCAGCGGTGCCCATTGTGTCCCATAGCTCTGCCATTGGTGTGCAATAGAGATAACAAAATTGCATGAAATATGGCACATTTACTCACTCGATTGCTCGCTATGCGAACCCTTGCTTTGACTGGAATTAACATTTTGAGGGGGCGGGGGCTGCGTCCAGAGTCTTGCAAGTGTAAGGTTTTTTACTTACAAGAGTTGCCGTTGTTGAACTATTTTTTGAGGGGATGCAGGCGCGGACAGGGGGCCCAAGTAAAAAAAAGGGGGGACCAACCGAACCTTACCCCTATGGCCAAGGGGTTAAAAAAAAAGGGGGGGGGGGTTAAAAATTTTCCGGCCTTCGGCCCATCATAAAGGTCATCAAGTATCGTCCATAGGGGTAAGGTTCAGTTGGTAACTCGGGCTCCTTCATTTTTTCTTCTTTTTTTTTTTGGCGGGGGGTGGGGCAGGACCCGCTGGGGCCCCCTGGATCCGCGCTTGAGATTAGCAGGCCCAATATCTACCAATCATAATTCTTGTATAAAAACCACGTGATATTACTTCATTTTTCAAGATAAACCCCGTGACCGCCACTCCCGTAGTTATAAATATTATTCAGTAGGCACCGTATCACACACTCAACCCAAATTTGCAAGAGACTCTTAATAAACCAGTTGTTGCAATGGCATTGATTTTCGTGGCGGCGGTTGGAGGATTTATTGCTGGTGGCGCTTCTGCCACTGCTGTAATTAAAATACACTATAAAATCTCTGCTACTGTGAAGAATGAATGTAATAAAACCGTCGTATGCAAAATTAATGGAGGAAAGGAAGTAATTATTCTAGCTGGAACGAAAAAGGAAATTAGTGACACATGGACAACTGGACTTCAGTTACAGATACGCTTTGAGGGTGCCACCACAAAAAAACCTGCCCACGACCGGTTTGATCCACATGATAGGCACACGATCGTTATCAAACAGTCTCCCATAGGAGACATAATGACAGAACATGATATGAATTAAGGATAGTAATTTTTGGATAACTATCACTGAAGTAAGTATTCTTTGACCTTGAAGGCAGTCAGTGTGATAACAGTGAAGCTAGCTTCTGTGATGGTCATAATATTGCATACTGCTTAGCGTGTATAGCCATATACTTTTTAATTTGCAACATTTATATTCAGTAATTTAACATAATGGATTTTAGATCGTAAAATATCTAAATGGAAGAGAGTATAGCTCGATCCTGTAATACTTGATAACATTGTCGTTTCAATATTGTAGAGAATATACATGATCAGAATCTTATCTTGCATGCCACATGGGTATGCGAAAATGAACAATTTATTAATCAGGACTAAGGACTAGGTAATGTATACTATAAGGGCAAGTCCAAGCTATTTTGAGCGGTAACAAACGGGACATTCAGCCAGAGCCAAAAATAAGAATTTTCCGATAAATCTTGAATTGAAATCCCAATCCTTAGGTATTTTTTTAAAAGCTACTAAGAACTTTCAACAAAAACATAAACAATAATTGAAATAATTCCATTCATAGTTAGTTTATGATAATTTATTCGTCCGTAACGAACGGGACCAGAAAAAAATTGTAGTTTCAAATTTTGACTTTGTTCACATCATACTCTGAATTTAAAAAAGTAGATCTGAACTTGCATAGTTATATCGTCTTAAAGGGAAGGTCTGGACCCTAAATAATTTGCTTTTATAAAAAGAATATGAACATCTTTACGATGCACAAAAAATTGATCGCTATACCAAATTGGCAATACAGTCACAAAGCTGTGATGTCATAGGGGCACAACTTGCCATGCATTTTCTATATTGTTTTATGATAATTTTCACTTTATTTGTTAAAACACTGTGTTCCTCATAAGTTTGGCCAATATATATTGATTACGATATGCTATCGCATCTATGCTTATATTGTAAAATCAGCACTCCATCTAGAAATAGAAAAACAAAGATTTTAAGTTGGTTTCCGGTACAGAAAAAAAATATTCATGACTGTTGAATTTCTTGAAAAATATCACTTTTTTTAAAATGTCATTACAATTCTCATTCTATGAAAATGCATAGGTGCAATAACATATTGCCATCAACATATCTTGGCCAAAGTTATGAGGAAAATAGTTTCTTAACAAATAAAGTGAAAATTTATCATAAAACAAATAGACAATGCATGGCAAGTTGTGCCCCTATTATCACATCACAGGTGTTGCCGATTTGGTGTAGCGATAAATTTTTGGTGCATCATAAAGATATTAATAAGTTTCTTATCATTAGTCCGATTTTCTCCAAACTTTTTAAAATCTGTTTCTAATTTTTCTGTTTTTTATAAAAGCAACTTATTTTGGGTCCAGAGCTTTCCTTTGAACATGTAATAAACATTGTAGATACACATTTTAACGTCAATACAACTTTGCGTTTTCTGGCAAGCTCGTTCTAAAAAGATATGTCAGGTAACACACGAGACAGGTAACAAACGGGACAATTATTCCCTGAAATGTTTTTTATTAAACATTTGGTGTAGCCAAGGCGTAGCAACATATTGTGTGAAAAAAAATCCCGCTGATAAAACAAAAGAAACATAATACAATATACGGACAAATGTAAAAAAATAATAATAATTTTGTTTCATTACTTAACATGGGAGGGTAAGTAATAAAACTGCAATATTTTACGTCAGCTCAGTAACTTTTGTGAGACTATTCCTGAGACATGAATACTTTAAGACTAAAAAATAGAAATCTTCGTGCAAGGTTTGTGATATTTTCACCAGAGGTATAGCCAAGATGATATTGAAACAGAAAATACATATAGGGTACATGCAGGTAATATGGGCCCCCTAAGCTCATTTGCCTAATTTGCATAAAATTACGAAATGACACACCGTCTAATCATTTATATGAATCAATAATTACTGCTCTAATTATTATTGTGAAGAAAAACAATTATCACCAACCCCCCTGTCTGCAATATTCAAATGTTGACGTCATCACCAAAGTGCCCATATTACCTGCATGTGCAGGTAATATGGGCACATGTATTTAATGTATGTTTTAAAAACTACCATGACTCTACCATGTCTGGAATTTGCTTAAAATGTTGAAAATCGTTAACTTTAAGATATAATTTGAAATTATAAGACCCTTCAGTAAATCCTTTTACTATATATTTCATTGTTATATATTTTGTATATTATTTATTTTTTTAATATTATTCAAATATTATTTTCATTATACAAGTCAATATAGGCCTACAATAAGTTATTTATATTATTCATATAATGTGAATATACCCCCAAAAATCGTAGCAAAGAGATTGATGTCTCATCCCAATACTAATACCCTTTTCAGACTGCTATTTCTTAACCCCGTACTATCCTTAACCCCATACTATCCTTAACCCCGTACTATCTTTTTTTTTGCTTTCAGACTGTGTTTCTTAACCCATACTATTTGCTTAGCCGGGTGTTAAGAAATTCAATGCTTTTCAACTGGTATTCCTTAACCCCAGACTATTTGCTGGATCATGAATATTAATGATTTCATTCTCTTTCTTTATGTTCTTCATTGTTTTTCTCTCTCTCCTCATGTTATTCTATATTTTCTATCTTTCCTTTTGTTATTCATTGTTTTTCTCTTTTGCTTGTGTTAGTTATTCCTGTTTTTTCTTATGTTATCCTTGTTTTTTCTCTTTTCCTTATGTATTCATTATATTATCTCTCTTTCCTTATGTTATTCATTGTTTTTTCTATCTTCCTTATCTTATTCATTATTTTATCTCTCTTATCCTAATGTTATTCATTGTTTTTCTCTTTTTCCTCATGTTATTCATTGTTTTTATCTTTTTCCTTATGTAATTCATTGTTTTTCTCTTTTTCCTTATGTAATTCATTGTTTTTCTCTTTTCCCTAATGTTATTCATTGTTTTTCTCTTTTTCCTTATGTTATTCATTGTTTTTCTCTTTACTTGTGTTATCAAGTTTACGAATAATTATGCATATTCATGACCACATTTTCATTGATTGGCTAATGCTTAGCCCCGCTTTTCCTTAGCACGGTTTGGTTTCAGACTGCAACTCTTATGCCCGGCTAACTCCGCAATTACCCGGCTAACCCTGCTTTTTAGCAGGGCCAGATAGTACCGTACTATTTACCGTGCTAGCCTACTTTGGTAAAACGTAGTCTGAAACCGAAGCGTGCTAAGCTTAACCCCAGGAAATAGGTGGTACTAAGGCCCCCCCCCCTTAGCCCTACGTATTTCCTGGGGTTAAGGATTTTAACTATAGTCTGAAAAGCATATAAGTACCAGAATCATTTCCGCCATTTTGGATGTCCCATATTACCTGCACTAATGGTGCTGTGTCAGGCAAGCATCCAATGCCACATTGCACCCCTTCACTAAAACAAATTGACCTGTACACGCTAGTATGATCTAAATGAAACTCTTTCACCATCACATTCTATGAAATATCAAATTTTACATCAGGGTAAGAAAATGCCGTAAGTTTTACCTACCTTGTTGGTTTTCAGCAATTTTCTCAGAGAAATTTCGGCATCAGAGGCTCTCACGACGATATATTTTCGTATACAGTTCATATGAACAACATTATGGTGCTCACAACGGTCACCGGTCACCGGTCGACGGTCACGACATGATTTGCTTCAGGTGGTCAATATTACCTGCTGGCCCATATTACCTGCATGTAACCTACTCTTTGATTGTACTCCTATGACAAACCTTATTAAAAATGGTTTCAAATAGCATTTTAAATGCATTTTATTATTATTTTCATGAATATTAATGAGCCTTGTAATGTCACATGACATTGAAATGACGTTTTGACCTCATTTCCATAAAGTTTATTACATATTCTTTATGGTGATATATGACACAGTATATACCTTTACGAACTCACTGACACACTTGACACAAAAATGGTCGAAAAGTTGAAAAATCGCCACCTTGGGAACAAATAGCTTGGACTCGCGCTATTGTAAGGAACTAAGTTTAGCTTTGAATACTAATTTCAATCCATTTCTGTTTATTTCAGATGCCAAAGATGACCATCGATATTCAATACCATGTCCCAGGTTTCAGGAATGGAAGAAAATAATGATTTCATGTCTTTGGTACATCCACCTCCACCAGTCTTCGAGTACAAGTTTAGCAGAGATCGTTAAAACCAAGGAGATATCAAGCAAACCATGCAGAGCATCAATAACATGCGTAAACCCACGGTCGCATTCAGTATTTATGAGCTCAATGAGCGGTTTTCAAATTATATGGGGGGGGGGGCGCGTCCCCTACGCCCCCGCCTGGATCCGCTACTGCTAATGATAATAATAATAATAATACTAATAATAATAACTCACGTCTCAAATATTAATGGTGTACGATACTAGAAATAGTAATTTTAACGCGAAGGATATGTAGGAAACACTTTTCTATACCCAATGTTGGAAATCTCTTCCTAATCATGTCAAACACTTTAAGAGCGCATTAAAGCAATAATTTCAACAGGAATCTACTCAGAAGCATCCTGTGCATAAAATTACATGTAACAGTTAAGTCACAAGCAATCGTGGTTTGTAGAGTATGATATTATAATTTGTCTATTCATATCGTAGATATTAATTGTTTGCTATAACTTTTAGCAAAATTATTGTTGGTCGATTATTTTACAATTGTGTATTAACGTAGTTATTATATTTTGTTCTCATATAATGTAACACTGTTCACAAAATTGGACCACATTGGAAATAAAGCTTTTCGGCAGTTTCATGAGCTATCTTGTCAGTATGTCCTTTTTACTTTTTCATCTAGATGTTATACTGTCATGACTGTTGGCAGTCGACAAATAAAATCAATCAATCAATCAATCGTCACCTATATAGTAAAAGAATGAAAAAGAAAGATATAAGAGGCAAAATGTGTGTTAAATATACCGCCTTCAAGTCATTATAATGCACGATTTTCGACTCGTGAACGGTTCACTTTCTTATGCAGGTGTCACATTATGCAGGTGTCACATTATGCAGGTGTCACATTAGCCGTGTTAGCGCACCGTTCGCCACCGTTCTGGCCAAATTTGTGCACACGGCGGCAAACGGTGAGGCACACGGTGAAGCGGTTGAAGCCGTCAACATGTTCATAGGAGCTCGCTGGCACCCTTCCCGAAAGGATTTTAAAAGACGGCGAACTCTTGCCGGGTTTTTCCGGGTGATGACGCGGTATTTCAGAACGCCTTAAACCGGACCAGTCGTTAAAAGGGCGGTAAAAGGACTGAATGAGGACGCCGGGCCCGTTTCAGCCCGTTACAAGGACGGAGATGGACGCGTGAGGTCGGGGCAACCAATGTCAATAACCCCCCCCCCCTTTTTCCGCATCAAGTACGCCCCCATTGTGGCTGAACTTGCCAACTCCTAGTACATGAAACTATACGTGAAAAATATGCTTTTAAATCAGTTATTGTTACCAACAAGATCAATCAATATTTAAATGAATTTGAGTTAAAAACTAATACCAGAGTAATATTTTACAAAACAAAAGTATTATATACCATAAGGAATAAATCATATGGCATAAACAGGGAGTGATATCAACTTTATTGGGGGCTGCTTTACTCGGAAATTATAGTTTATAGGGGGCCCATATTTTGTCGCATTTGTTACATTTACTTTTAGCCTCTGTTTCAGTTCATATCATTCAGTGCTGGTTTAATTATTTACACTTATAATAGATTTTATACAATATCGAATTGTTCCATATGAAAACGTGAACAATCAAAAAGGACAGTGTTATTTTACCCAAACACGCACAGTTTCCACTACAGTGCACTAACGACAGAAAGAATCTTACGGGAATGTGTGTACTGGGTATAGACTCTCTCTACGTCTGACCGTCGATATCGCGTAACAATGCCCTGAATAAAGACCGTGTAAAAGGAGAGTGCAAGCTGTCAGTCAGGATCGAATATTTTATCATGATATTTTTTTTTATGATAATCAAAACGCGGGGAAATATTGACCAATCACAAGAAGTTAAATCATTGGAAAGAGAATTAATATATGTACTTCACTCAGCGTAAACTGGAATCGATGCGCTGCTGAATTTTACGAAAGCTTTTAGTGACTGCTGTTTTGACCAAATATATCATTTTCACACAGAAAAACGACCCAAAAATGACTAAAATGGAGATTTTAAAGCTCAAAACGCGAGGGTTAGGGTAAAAAAATTTCTTCCCAAGGTTTTATCTTGTTTATATACATTAACCCTCATAAAACCTGTGTAACTAAGTAAATGATCTTCTCGATTTTTTTTTATTCCAGTATATTCAACAAAACTCCCGTTTTTCGGGCATTCCTTCCATTGACAATCGGTGCGTGAAAATGGTTTTCCTAGAAAGAAGCCCCAACGTTTTCATATGGTACTTATTATATTGTTCTATCTTAGAGTTCTGAAAAGACGGGAAAAACTCAATAGATTTTTTTACCCACAAAGTTTCTTCATTTTGAAATAATGATATTTTGTATGTTTTGATTATTATTATTGATATATAGGGGGTCTGCGTTTTGGTCTTTGGTCGTCCAATATCCCATCATTATTCAAACAACCATGCAGGGCAGGAGTCGTTCCACACGGGTCACTTCATCCATTCATATACATGTATATCATTATTTATTTATTCTAGGGGAGGGGCGTTCGATAAAGGGGGGGGGGGCAAAGGCAACTAATTCCCATTTTAGGCACCTTTCCCCTAAATTTTCGGTCGGGAAATGCCTGGGTAGTTTTCTTTTTGTATTTCCGATTCTGTTAACTTAAGGCTTCCTTGAAAAATGGTTCATAGGCCTATTGCTATCTCACAAACATAACCATATACCCTACTGATATTGAATTAATTACATGAATTATATAGCAATGCTATGGGTATACAAAATTCGTATTTTTTGGCATTCTTAAAAAGACGGGTTCTCAGATATGAATAACAAATGGCATTGATGAAGATGTATTTTTTATAATACAAATATTGTATATTAAGGTAATTG
>CALNVZ010000649.1:31280462-31319591 GCA_940671915.1 Paracentrotus lividus | reverse complement strand
CAAAAACCATACAGAAATACCATACATATGGTATTTGTGCCAGAAAACCATACAGCAATACCATACATATGGTATTTGTGCAAAAAAACCGTACAGCAAAACCATACACATGGTATTTGTGCCAGAAAACCATACAGGAATACCATACATATGGTATTTGTGCCAGAAAACCATACAGCACACAACACTGCTGTATGGTATTCTTATGGTACCCTTTTCCTGTGTGGTATTTCCCTATGGTACTTCTACGGTATTTGATTGTACCATAGAAGTACCATAGGAATACCACAGGACATTCAGAAATACCATAGGAATACCACAGGACATTTTTGTAAGGGATGTAGTCAGGCAGCCAGCTCGGTTCTGGTTAGCTGAACGAGGTACCAGTAGTAAAGTATTGGAATATGGGGAGGAATCCCACATTTACTAAACCCAACGTCTGGCAGTGCATCTCTGCTGCATAATGTCCCTACAGCCGGGGGCGTCCAAAATGAGTGCCCATTTTACAAAATTTTTTATTTTCAACAAACACCTTTTTTTCTAAACACACTTAATTTGATGTCAAAATAAAAAGTATTAAATTGTCTTAACGCTTGTGCCATTTTGAAATCATACTGAAATCGAAAACAGTGAGAGTTTTAATGAAGAAATATTTTTTTCTCACTTTTTTACGAAAATATTTTTTTTCCCCTTTTTTCAATAATTTTTAATAAATAGTTGTATAAAACATTGATGTTTGTAACTTTTCTAAAAACTACCTACGTGCATGTGAATGACGCTGTAAAAAGAAGGGAGTTATATCTTATTCCGATAAAGAATTATGATTAGATAAAGTCAGGAACGCAATATAGACAAAATTCGACAATTTGCCCCGTGACTGAGAATAACACAATACCCGCACGAGTATTATGAAAAGCTGATTGTATGTGATCATGGTGATGGCTGTGATGAGAAGGCAAACAAAAGTGCCAAAAATGCGGAACATTTCGATACTTGTTTCTTATTACGATCCATGGTCTGCTAAAAGCTATCGCATGTTATCGGCCTTTCCTAATACACGTACGGGTATGGGATTCTTCTTCGATACGGGGCAAATTGTTGATTTTTGTCTATATTGCGTTCCTGACTTTATCTAATCATAATTCTTTATCGGAATAAGATATAACTCCCTTCCCATTTTTTTAGGTAGTTTTTAGAAAAGTTACAAACATCAATGTTTTATACAACTATTTATTAAAAATTATTGAAAAAAGGGAAAAAAATATTTTCGTAAAAAAGTGAGAAAAAAACTTTTCTTCATTAAAACTCTCACTGTTTTCGATTTCAGTATGATTTCAAAATAGCACAAATGTTAAGACAATTTAATACTCTTTATTTTGACATCAGTTTAAGTGTGTTTAGAAAATGACTTTTGCTATTTTTATTAAAAATTTAAAAAAAAATGTCAAATGGGCACTCATTTTGGACGCCCCCGGCTCTAGGGACCTTATGCAGCAGAGATGCACTGCCAGACGTTGGGTTTAGTAAATGTGGGATTCCTCCCCATATATTCCAATACTTTACTACTGGTACCTCGTTCAGCTAACCAGAACCGAGCTGGCTGCCTGACTAATCCAATTGTGATCATTCAAGTAGGGGAGACAGGGGATGGAAGTTACACGGGTCAGTTGTTACAGTTCTCAGTGTGCTAAGTTGGAACAAGAGAGTTCGTGCTAACTGGCATCTATATACAGCCTGCACATAGCTGTGATGAACTGCCGGTCGTGAAGTTTCTCCGTTGTTTTATTAAAAAGTAAATCCACAAAAACCATTTTTTACAGTTCCAAGTGAATTTTTGACAATTTTTTTTTTATAGTTCTTACAACTGATGGCACATGATGATAGTCTGGTATTGTGAATATAGTACATGTAGTTCTTAGTTCATAGTTTGACAAAGGTCAGCAGTTTATAGCGACCGAAACGTCACTACTTTCCGTTCTACGTTTGCACATCGTGAGACAACTGGTCAACTTTCTTCAATATAGTACATGTATTTCACTAATATACCCCTGAGCCATGCCCTGTAATTCTGCCTAATGGCTTTGCTACACTTAATCTTATGTGTAAAATCACCCAAGGGGTAGGTTGTTACAACAACCTACCTCATGTCGATGTAAAACCTACCCCAATTACATTACACATGTGAAGTAATTTTATTTCAATTTTCAGGGGTTAATATTGTGACATTTCTATTATTGATTTAGTCTATTCTAGAGCTCTACTTGATCTACTGTTAACGATACCAAGAGACTGGAAAGTTGAAGCAAAAGTATGGTATAAGAGATTTACACATTGTAGCAAATTACCCCGTATGGTGTAACAACTTACCCCGTATACGGTGTAGGTTGTTACAAAAAAAAATGTCTTCATTAATTAAGCTGTAGTTAATTAGTGTTTACATGTTTTCAAGTTTTATGTACCTCAGGTTTTAGCCAACATAATAGGCTAACTACAGACCCAAAATGGAGTGTGTGAGTTATGAATTTTCTCGTTCCACAATTATTTTCATTGGTCCGAAGCTATGGAATTGTTTAGATCCCGATATAAACAGCTGCCCTACTTTGTCATGTTTTAAAAAGAAGTACATAAATAAACTTATCAATTCTTATACCCCCTGATTCTTCTAATAATTTTTGAATGACTATTTCCTGTTTGCTTTTTTTAATTGTCTATTTCATTTGTTTGTTCGTTTATGTTTTTCGTGTTAGTTTCCAATAGTTACAAATTTGTTATCTTTATATGTTGGGGACAAACCCTCGATAGGCCCCGGGCCTTTGTTTGTCCCTCCACTTTTTGATACTTTGCTAATGTATTGTACCTTGTTTATTCATTGTTATTGTTTATACATGTATAATGATGTTTATTTTGTTTTATGATTGACTTGTGCTATTGTTATGTGATTTTTATTGAATTGTGGAAAATAAATAAATTGAATTGAATTGAATTGAATTGAGTACTTTCATTAGAATTATCTGGCCCAAAATGTGAATTTTCTAACGTCCATTCCCGGTCTCCCCTACCAAAATGTTTCTTTTAACATGCTCTATCCAATAAGCCTCGCAAAAACAACTTAAAAATAACTTAAAATTTTAGTGGACATCCCTATTATAAGGCAGACGCTCTATCCACTGAGCAAACATAATATGTACACTTCTTTAATGTGTGAGGTATAATAATAATAATAATAATAATAATAGTTTCGATTTATATAGCGCCTAATATGAAACAATTTCATCTCTAAGCGCTTTACAATTATTATTACCCCGGTTATCGGATGCTTGTGAGTCTTTCTGACACCTGTCCAATCCCAAAGGGATCATTCATAATCATGGCAGCCATTACGGCGCACTCGTTCCATTTCTACCGGGTACCCATTTTGCACCTGGGTGGGGAGGAGCATTGTAAACAAAACGCCCATGCCCTAGTCCTTTGCCATGATTGAAATGCTGCGCCGATTTACCTTGCATGTAACGAGTGATGCTATTAGCTCATGACTATCACGTGACATTTGCCTCGACCCGTTTAAACAAAACCTGTTTAATACAGTGCAATATATCTCTAAACATGTCTTGGTTAAGGCTATAAAACCTCGCTTTTCCGGTTTCAGACAACAATGTTTAAATTTGAAACCAACATTTTTTTAAACAGCGAAATTTTTAAACCGCGTTCTGACAGTGTAGGGTTTAAAAAAAAAAAAAAAAAAGCAAGGCACGATCTAGCTTTTTTTCTTTACTATTTTTGTTCGAGCACTCTTAGGGTGGTATCTACTTTGAGACAGATTCAGGACTTAATACGGTTTTGGAGACGGTTTTGAAACTTGTCGCGGAGACGTCACGAAGACGTCTCCTCACTTGAGGAATATCCCCACTATACACTTGGGACTGCATTGATGCTGCACTAATGGTCCATATTAAATTGTGTTAACGCTTGTACTAGTTTGAAATCAGATTGGAATGGATAAGATTACAGTTTTACTGAACAAGTGCATTTGAGCCTGGTCAGTTTGTCACGGACGGACATTTTGCAAATTTTCAAAGTTTGACAGCCCGTGAAAAGTTAATCATGAGAAATATTGAAATTTTCTGTGTTTGATAGTGAAGGGTACCACTGAATCTGCCAAATGATGGCAAATGTTGTTGCCATGGATACATGTTAAGAATAGAATCCTTTAAATGTTCAATGTCACGGACGGACGGGATAGAAATGGGTTTCCTGACTGCTCATGACTCTTTGGCATTTCTATCTAAAATAATTGCCAATGTTAACAAATACATATCATACAATAGCCAAGTAAATTTACTTCGCTGCCATGTAAAAATCATTTGGATAAAAGCTCCAGTTTTTGATTGACGGCTAAAAACATTTGTCCGGACGACATTTTCAGTGTCACGGACGGACATTGGTTGTCACGGACGGACATCATAGGGAAACTGTTGCAGAAATCAAGTTTTCCGTCGAAGAATATTAAAACTCCACGGTAATACAATTCACAACCAATCAGAATGAATGTTTCAAAGTCAAACGCAGATCCAGGGGTCCCTCCACCCCGACCCCCCCCCTCCAACCAAAAAAAATAAAAACTAAATAGATAAACAATGAAATGAAATTAAAAACCCTCCGCTACCCAATGGCTGTTATCTAAATAAGGATGACACATTTGGCCGGACGAAGGTCATTTTTTTTTACACTAACCCCCACCCCCCCCCCCCCACACCCCCAGAGTAATTTTCACTGATGTGACCTGAAATTTTTTTATTGTACGTTCTTGGTTGTCCTGTAATCCACTGTAATACAATTCGATAAATAATCAGAATGAAGGTTTGCAAGTAAAAACATGAATCAAGGGTGTCCTGATGGGCCCACCTCACCCTCCCACCCCCCCCCCATTTTTTTTTTTTTTTTTTTTTTTTTTTTTTTTTTTTTTTTTTAATAAGGATGACATATTGGATGGGCGAAGGTCTTTTTTAAATCTGCCACCCCACCCCTCCCCAAGAGCAGTGATGTGAACATTTTTAGTGTACATTGCTTGACTGGCGTATCATGCAAAACTTTGAGGTGTCCAAAATCTAAAGTCTTTAAGCTTTGAGCCACTATGGGAAAAGCGCATTATAAATAATGGGTATTATTATTATTATTTAAGAAAATAGGGAAATCCTGGATTTGTGCCTGCATACATGTACATGGATTTGTGTGTTATTATAGAGAATTTTGGTGTGCATGTGGGGGGGGGGGGTAATGTACGTGATTGTGATCTCATGCTACCTAATTTGAATGAAATTAAGGGTTTAAATCAAGAAAATTACCTGTAGTAATTGAAAATAATTAATTTCACCCAAAACCAGTGCAGCATATTGCATTTAAGTACTGATTTGTCCGTCCGTGACAAAAAAATGTCACGGACGGACAAAATTTCAAATTCATATGAAATAAATGCATCACAATTGATAAAAGTATAATTCATACATAGCAAAGGTCTTGTAATGGGGAGATAGCTTTGCATGATTTTAATTTCAAACAAGCGATAACAAAGGAAAAAATACTTTTGTTCTGTTTTTTTTGTCACGGACGGACATTTTTTGGTCATAATGTTTAAATTTATCGTACAGAATTATTTCCCCAGTTTATAATTTCAATTGTTTTCTTGTTTTGTTTAGAAATACTTTCAACCTCTCTGTATCAGTAAAGAAAAATTTAAAAAGTTGTGTAGATATTGAACTGGGAATTCTTTTACTTTTACTGAAAATGTCCGTCCGTGACATTATTTTTAGGCACCCCCGTAGAAAAATAATATATTTCAAGGGCTTCTTATCATTGCATGTCTCTGAAAATCATATTTTAACAACTTGAGATGTTAGTCTAAATCCTAAAAATACTTTCATCCCCTAAATCTTAATATGAAATTTTCACCCAAGTGCTCACTCTTAACTGACCAGGCTCATTTTCCCTTTTTAACGATTTTTTAAATTTGTTTTTCTAATCATTCATCATAACCATAACAAAGTTTTTTAAAATATTCATATTTGTAACTTTCACGCGAAATCTTCTTTAACTTCTCTAGCATTTTCTTCCTCATTCCACGTCACAAATAATAACCTACCTATAGATAATGAAAAAAAAAACTTCAAGAGAGAAATATCTTATTCCGATAGAATAATATTCTTAATATTCCCTTAATATTCCCTAATGTCGGGAACGCATTAGATACAAAAATTTGTCCAAAGGCGGAGAAGAACCCCCTCGCACATGTATTAAGACAGTCCGAACTTATGGTGTGCTTGTTTCATCATTTTCATTTTGATTTTAAAATAGCATATTGTGTGAAGGTAGATTAATACCCTTTATTATGACACCAAACGTATTATAATATAGGTGCAATAAACTTACCTGGTATTAATGATCTCGTGACAATGCAATGATTGATCTCCATTTAGATTAAAGTCATTATCAACCATTTTATCAACCAACCTTTGATACTGTACAAAAAAAATATAATGTTAAGATATTAGATTTTGCGTGTAGCTTATCAATTATCATAATTATCTCAGGGGCCAGCTCGCCGGGGCTTAAGCTTTCCTCAGAAGACGTATGCTTGTTTGCCTCTGTGGCGGATCCAGGGGCCGAAGTGGCTGCGCTTCCCCTCCCCCCTCATTGGCGGCGCAAAAAAAAGGGGGGGGGGAGAAAAAGTAGAGAAAAAGAAGGGAAAAGCGGAAGGAGGTGAGAGAGAGAGAGAGAAGAGAGAAGGAGAAGAGAGAGAGGAGAGAGAGGGGGGGGAGAAAGAGGAGAGAGAGAGATAAGCAAAAAAAGATGAAGAGTAAAAACAGGAAGAAAAAATAATAAAAAAGGAAAGTAAAGCCAGGTCAAATTTTTTTTCACTCATGCTTCGCGCTCGCATTACATGGTCATGAGGATTATTTACAAAAAGTGCTTACAAAATACAGCTCTAGCTCTGCGCTCGGATTACTTTGTTTAGTGACGTACGTATAGGATGGGGAGGGGATGTGAACGTTTTTTCGGCCGTCAAGAAGGTAATATATCAGAGATAGGGGTAGGATTTAGTCGGTCAATCAGTTATTAAGATTTCTTTTTTTTTCTTTTACTTTTGGATGTTGATCAATAATGCACCTCTAAGTTGCAGGTCAATTTGGGACCCCCCCCCCTCTCTCTCTCTCTCTCTTACCATGCTTACGTAAGGATGGGAGCCTCTGTTACAATTGCCCCGTGTTACAACATTGTCCCCCGTCTCCCATATAACACCTAAGAACATGTTCCAGTCATGCGTAAAGTCATTCGTAATTTTAAAGTCCCCGACCGGACCGAGAAATGAAAACCCAAATTACATATAAAACGAAAGCTAATAATTTTTCATAATACAACAATTTCCAATTAAAGCATTTTTATTGTCCATCTAGAAAGTATTTCATTAAAAAGGTGATCGAACCTCAACCAAGCCATCCCTCCCAAATATTCGAAAAAGTACCCTATTTTAATGGCGCTGCTGATGACGTCAAAAGATGTTAACGGAATGCTACATGCTAAATGCTGAATGAATTTGCCCTTTCATTTCATAACAATAAAATTCTAGCACACATGGGGTCTATTGTTCTGACATAGCAATACAAGCGTGTTTTCTAAAGGCGAACCCCAATCATGCCTGGTCGTAGCATTCCCTTAACATTCTTTGACGTCATCAACCGCGCCATTAAAATAGGGGTAAATTTTCGAGTATTTGGGAGAGATGGCCTGGTTGAGATTCGATCACCTTTTTATGAATACTGTTATGAAAATTTAATTTATTTTGGGGGTATTTATGTTATACGCCTACTTAGCTTTCAATCGATGTAAGGTTGTATTTACTCCGTTCTTGGTCTTTAAGAATGACTTGGACATCTACTACTTTCAGGAATGAAAATGGACAAGTCTCCACTTTCAGAATATACAAAAGTGGTCAACAACACTGTTTAACAACATATGAAAAGGCTTGTTGAAAATAGAAAGATAAAATAAAATAAACGCAGTTAGCTATGTTGGACAGGTGAGGGTATAAGTGTGTTATAGTAACAGCAATGTTTGATGAGAAATTACACCGGGGCGTTTTAGAGGAAACGTAATCAATACGTTTAAGGAAAAAAAATCTAAAGATTGGGCCTATAAAGTGGGTTGTTAAGTTTGACAGATGAGATAATAAAACAGCAATAAGTAACAAGAAATAAATAAATATATATTTTAAATCGCCATCGATATTGATTTAGTATCTGGGTTACATGTAATTCGCTATCACTATGAAAATACATAAACACAACACAAAAAGAAAGTTCCCCTATTTCAGATATCAGTAAATTTTTTTTAACCAGGAGGATTTGAAGAAGAAAAAAAATCTAATTTTATGTCCATGTAGGGAATTTAATTAACTACAATGCCATATTATGGGAACGGATTTTAGGAAAATCATCTAGTTATGCTTCAGTGAGCAATAGTTGACTGCAAAAATGTCACTTTTTGAAGTTCACAAGCCTAAAATCACAATGTTGATTTAGTGATATCAGACACATTTTCACAATCAAATTCCCTACTTGGACATACACTGTTCGTCATAATGGTGGAATATTTTTTTTCTGGCTCAACGACGTTATGTAATTGCTCCGGCCCAATTTCATGAATGTGTTGGTCACCGCTTGCACTTGCCGGGATCCTGGCTATACATTGGACGTTCCCTCAACCCTTCCCGGGGGTTTTTCTTCCCAAAAAAAGTTTGCCACCCCCAGAAGATGGCCATTTTCGTCATTTTTTTCCCCTTATTTTGGGGCCCCATTTTGTTTACGCGACCCACCAAGGCGCCCTCAGTCATATCCCATGCGAATCACGTCTGAGGTGTACAGGTGCTATTGTTCTTTAAGTTAAATCTAGTTATGTGGTTACAGGCTCGACTCCTTTGTCTAGGGGAGGGGTCAAAATTTATTTTGATTGGGGTTCAACATTGATTTGATTCATTTTTACACCATGGAAATTTCAATCTTCCCTAAAATTGTATTGTAAAATATCAACCAAACATAAATACAAATAAAATATCATCAATAGTTACTATTTACAACCTTGTCATCAAGACTAAAAGGAAAATTAAGGGAAAATGATAATAATTAAGGGTTAAGGGTTGTTTTTAATTTCTTTTGTTTTTAGCATAAAGGTGGAATAAAAATATTCCGAATTTTTATCAATCACACTTTTTATTTCAACCCCTCCCCTAGAAATATTTCGTCACATCATATCTGTTTTTAGAAGTTGACTATTAATCTTCAGATACTTGACTACATACATGTACCTTGACCAAAAAATCAATATCAAGTTACTGCCAACGATGATAAGGGTAACACATATCTTAATCAATGTTTTCAAGAATAACAGAGATATGGATTGATAAACTACGAGAAAAGCATTATTGTAAAAAAATAAAAATGAAGATTAATTGTTCAGAGTCAAATGTGTGATGATAAAAGAGCTGATCGTTTCAATTATTGAATATAGAAGTTGAAACATGTTTACATGTTTTAACATGTTTGAGCATGCTTCACAGTAATGACATTACATAGGTGAAACATTTGGAAACCAATTTCCCTTCTCAACTATGCCCTACAAAACAGAGCTGCCTGGGTTTCAACTAAAAGACTAAATAAATTATTTTTTTTTTAAATGCTAAAACTGCTTTACCAATAAAAGAGAGCTACAGTGGAGTAAAATCGAGTCAAATGAATAGAGCCTCTCCCTTTTAATCCGGTTTCTGTTTAATGTTGCCTACCTCTGTTTTTGATTGTCTTTCCCCTCACTTTAATGACCTCTTTTCATTTTGTCATCTCCCTCCCCCCCTCTCTCTCTCCATGCATTCACTATAGCTGTGCTTTTCTTGTCTTTATTAGTGTTAGTTCAGGGTGCTATCTCACTTCGCGGAGACGTCTCTGCGACCAAATAGAAATTTCGTCTCCGTGACGGATAAATAGTATCAGAGACGTCTCCTGAATTTCGGAGACGATTTTTTTTTTCTTCATAAATTGTCGGAGAGACGTCTCGGAAACGTCTCTAATACTATTTATCCGTCGCGGAGACGAAATTTCTATTCTGTCGCGGAGACGTCTCCGCGAAGTGAGATAGCACCCTTACTGTACTGTTTGTCATTTTGTCTCTAAACTAAGACATTTAACTCAGAAGTCTAAATACAGTGATTCCAACCACAGGCAACTTCACCAGGGTGCAAGGGGGCAAGTGCCCCACTTTTTCATGCACCCTGAAAGTGCCCCTTTTTTATATTAATACTTCATTACCTGAAAAAAAAAGCCTGGAGCTACAATAGAAACATTTGTTTCTGGTATGTTCCTTTTATCTGGTCATGTGTGACAGCAGCATTAGGAATATTATACCATCTACTATCCCGAAAAGAAGAAACTACAAAGTGAATTATTTCTTTATAGAGAGTCATTTTATAGTAACTTTGAACAATATTTCTCTACATTTTTTCTGACAAACATAACAGCATTTTTTTTTTTTTTGATCATGACACACTACAGTGTATTTCAAATAAAAAGTTATCCAGTTTCGGAGTGGCCATATTTCGTTTTTTCATTTCATATGAACATTTATTTCACGATTCAAGGAAAGGAGGCGAAATTCCCGAGAAGCAAGCATGCTTGTGTTGGGTTCGCCCGTAAACAAAAATACAGTGTTACAGTGCAAGTAATAAAAACATTCAAAGCAAGTAAAAATATACATTGATTATAATAATATTGTGAATTTCTTAAAGTAAGTAATAAGTAAGGGAAAGAAAGAGAGAGAGAGAGAGAGAGAGAGAGAGAGAGAGAGAGAGAGAAGGAGAGAGAGAGAGAGAAAGAGAGAGAGAGGTAGGAACCTGCCCAGGCCACGTGCTATAGATAATGCAGATACGTATAATTACAAAACCTTACAAAATATTCCCAGCTAATCCATTTAGAAAATTTATTTCTATTATATAATTAAAGACGAACTCTTCACTTTTACAATGATACCTTTCTTGAATCATAAATCTAACGCATAATGGAATAAATTGTAAATGAGATTGGTTGGTACAGAGTCCATTTTCCAAGAAAATGAAATAAGACTGGGTGAATGCTGTCCCTGCTGTCCAAGATCATTGAATAGGATTGCGTGCGATGTGACTCATTTGAAATCATCCACTCAGTCTTTCATCCTTTAACGAAAACTTGGCTGACACCTTCATTTGCAATTTATTCAATTATGCGTTAGATTTATGATTCAAGAAAGGTATCATTGTAAAGTTGAAGAATTTGTCTTTAAATATATGATAGAAATAAATATCCAAAATGGATTAGCTGGGAATATGGCCCCTCCAAAAATGGATTACTTTTTATTTGAAACACACTGTAGTATGAATTACAGGGGGGAAAGGCCATTCTAATGAAATACAACATATCATGTCATAATAATCATATTCAACTCTTCACTGATCTGGTAACTAATATATGAATAATTATTATAAAGAAATAAAATAATAAAGTACAGTTCACTCCCATTACACACGGGCAAGCCAATATCACACAGAGAAACATTTATACATACATGTGTACAATACATTTCAAATTGAGACCTGGATAATGGCATTTTCAAACAAAATCTTTTATCTGTGCTTCTTATAACACCAGCAGACTATATTTAATTTTCAGTCATAACCACAAAAAAATATGAGTGAATCAAATGCGGTGAAATCAGTAAGACGACATAAAACAGGAGATTAAAAGACCTTTTTTTTATTACAGAAACACCTTGAACACAATTTAAGAATTTGAAAACAAAAATGAAAAAAAAATAGCACATCTACAATGAAAAGTCTAGTAAACAAGACAAATGCGACTGTGTCTCCAATATGCATCTTCCTGTAAAACAAATAATTTCATAAGCTGACCTCTCTAACCCTTAATCTTTGACCCACATAATCCAAAATCTAATCAGAATGTCTTGTTATGGCGATACATACTATCATAAACCGAAGTTTGAAGCTCATATCTCAAATGGTTCTAGAGATTAAGTGGTAACAAACTCAGTACATGGAATTTCACAATTTGACCTTTGTGACCATTGACATTTAGCCTACAAACTCCAAAATCTAATCAGATAATCTTCCTATGGTGATACATACTACACCTAATTTTGAAGTTCATATCTCAAGTGGTCCTTGAGCATGTTGAGATACCACAATAATGAGCAATTCGGAGATGCAGAAGGACATGCGGATGGACACGTAGTCTGTGTAAAAAAAAATGGTACAGTCAGAAAACATTTTTTTATATTATGAATATTCATTAGAACTTGGTATTGTTTGGCATTTTCATAAAGCAGGATAATCGGACTTTCTTATGCAATTTTTTTCATCACATTTGGCGCTGCAATTGTTGAGACATGACCAGTTTTCTACAGTCAAGAAAAATCCATTTTCGCACAACGTCATGCGTTTGTGTAGGTTTTGCATTATGGAACAATAGACGTGAGTAATTTCGATTTGTTCCTCGTCGCACAAAATTTAGCATAACTTTTGTTTAACGAAAGCAAATTATACAGAACAAAGTGCATCAGCAAGGAAAATTTTCTGGCTTTAATTTGGTACCACATACATTATGTGAAAAGATTTCACACCTAAATTATTTTTTCCCGGACTGTACCATTTTATTTGACACAGACTGTACAAATGGTTTGACAACTCCAAAACATGATGCCTCCGACATCACCTCAGAGGCGGAGTCATAAAAATGATGCACATTCAAATCACCCATCCGAAAAATATAAAAGTGAATGTGTCTTCTATATGCCTCCGCCCTTAATGCGGCGGTTACAACTCGTCGTAGGCTACGGGGCACGCGCGATCAACGTAGCCTGCGTTACAGGTCTTGGGTCAACTTCTGCGATTCCTGCGTTTCTGTAGAAAGGGTATTGTAAAAACCTCCTGTACGTCGTACATGCATTGTACCTGCAAGGTACCTCCGCTGCACGAATTTTATACGAAATCCATTGTAGGGAGTTGCACGTCGATGGTACGACGAGTTGTGACCGCCGCATAAAACCACTGTCGGAAAACAATTGACCTCAACTATTAACAAATATGGTCTAGCTTAGTTTGCAGTACGTAAATGTACATATGTGAAGGGGGTTCTTGAGATATTGCCACACCAAGCACAATACCTGGATATTTATCATCAATTGATCCCTGTGACTCTTGATTTTTTTTTAAAACTTACATAGGTGTTCTCCAACTCTAATCATATTATCTTCCCCACTCATATATTGTAATACTATTATTCTCAAGTTTGCCATTCATATCTCAAGTGCTTCTTGTACCCTTGGATATATATATATATGCACACATGTAAATAATAATAATAATAATAATAGCTTACGATTTATAAAGCGCCTTTTCATAATAGATAAAAAAAAACCGCATATGTAGCAAAGAACAAATTAATTATACAATGAAATACATGACACAACAGAGCATAGAAATCAAACATTTTACATACTGTACATAAATTAGAAAAGATGCGTTTTCAGATGCTTTTTTAATGGTTCTAGGACATCTCCCCCGGAGACAATTCCCGGAGGACAGCTCCCCCGGAGGACAACCCTAACCCTAACCCTAACCCTATGTCCTCCGGGGGAGCTGTCCTCCGGGAATTGTCCCCGGGGGAGATGTCCTGATACGTTTTTTAATGAATTGAGATTTCGACAGTTTTTTAGTGCCTGGAGTATTGAGTTCCAGGTCTTGGATGCCACCACTGAAAAATCTGTTTCCTAGTTCGGGGGACAGTTAGAGTGTTTGGCTGAGGTATACTGGAGCTAGATTATTGATACATTTGTAGGTGAGGGTTAAGGTCTTATTCACAATACGATTATTAGCACGTAGCCAATGAAGGTCGTTAATAAGAGGAGTTACATGGACAAATTAGGGTTTACAATTAATAAGATGTGCTGCTTTGTTTTGGAGAAGTTGGAGAGAAGTTGGATCTTTACGACAATTACAATAATCGAAGCAAGAAAGGACAAGAGATCGGACATCTGTATGACAGGCATCTTTGGGAAAAACTTTCTTATTCTACTATTTATATATGAAAATTGACCGATTTGGATATATTAGAGACATGTTCTGTCATAATCATATGTCTGTCAAAGGTTACACGCAATATAACTTCCTGAAATTACTGTTACTGAAAAACTATCCCAATCAACATTGGCTACATACAACAATCATTCAATTTTTTTCTTTATTTACTCGAAATGAATTTTGATGGACTTTGGTTGTTCTTATATTCATATATTATGTGTACTCCAAAATGGAATCAGAGAACTGATCAATATGGTGATACATGTCTCAATTTGAAGTTCATTTCTCAAGTGTTTCTTGAAGTATCGTGATAAACAAGATTAAAGAGGTTGGATGTAATAACCAGAAAACATGATTATTCCGTCTCATTATTAGCTCGTTCTAAGTCAGAGTCTTTAAGTCCCCCTCTTATCATCCCATATAAACGGGTAGGAACTTCACCTAGGTAGTTGATGTCTTTCTGCAAGATCTGTCTGATGGCTAATTCCTCCAGAGTTGTCACGGTGGTTGGTGGACTAACCAAAGACAGAAGTCGTGGATTTCTCTCTGGGTCATACAGCCCTTTCCTTATCAAGACATCTCTTGCCGTTTCACCAGCTTTGTTTTCCGCATCTATTGGGCATCCATGTCGAACAAAGGCCCATGCAAGCTCTTCAAGATGTTCTAGAAGTCTATGGCTAGATGCACAAGAAGCAACCAAGTGGAGGAGTGTTGACCCATCCTTCCTATCCCTGTAAGAAGCACTTTCATAGAACAAGGTCTTGCGTAGTACAAACATTACTCTATGAAGTGATCTGGGATGAACATTGATTCCAACATAAATTTCAACATTCAGACGTTGCATGACATTGAATGTGACTGAAGACAACTCATGATATTTATCAGGGTTTTCTCTCCGAATTCTACCTCGGATGATCCTCACTAGCTTCTCGACGGCTTCCAATGTGGATAGTAACATGTCAACAGTTGAGCAATCGAAAGCCTCATTATATACAATGCATGCCAAGAATTGTAATATGTAATTGGCATGATCTGACAGATTGTCTATATGTACATGGTTCAGAACAGATTCATATTTAAACAACAAATCCCTTGCAGATTGACGATACTTAAGACTTAGTGCATCATCTTTAAATACGGGTGGATCAAATTCCTGAGCTAAGTTTTGTACTACCATACCCAGCTCTGATTCACCTCGATGCTCAAACCTGATTGCTAAGGACAATACTTGAAGACCTTCGTCAAAAAAGGAACCTTCTTCAAGTTCCCACATTAAATCATGTCCAAAACTCGCAAGAGCTGGGTAGAGATACTTCTGCTTCAGATCACTGGACAATACTCTGTCTCCTACTAAAAATGCATGAGCTTTCAAACCAAGTTCAGATTGCTGGACTGACTTGATTTCCTCTGATGTGTGGCATTCTTTAAGGGAGATCTTCTTGAAGCAGTCCACAAGTTCTGATGGCTCCACTTGTGTTTTTTGAAGTGTTGCATCTTTTTGAAAGCCTATTGCTCGTGAAAAAGAGTAAAATAATCCATCTAATCCACCATACACTTCCATAACACATACTAGAGCCTGTGATACTCCCAGTATTTCAGTTACCCTGATCTTCATCTCCAAAGAAAGTTTGAAATCATCCTCCTCCAAAAAATATCCACAAC
Organism: Paracentrotus lividus; assembly: GCA_940671915.1. Taxonomy (NCBI): domain Eukaryota; kingdom Metazoa; phylum Echinodermata; class Echinoidea; order Camarodonta; family Echinidae; genus Paracentrotus; species Paracentrotus lividus. The sequence continues at coordinate 31,303,762 of CALNVZ010000649.1, read as the reverse complement.
ATCCGTCAGCCTAAACAATGCAGCTCTACATGGTGGAGTCCAACCATCTAGGTTTTCCTGATCAGCTTGTGCACCAAAACTTCTAAGACATTTGATGATGTCAATCTTGGATATCATACTAGACGGATCGCAATAGCTGAAAGAGAATATCTTTTTTGCATCGAGTCCCTCCACAGTGCATGCATAATGCATAGGAGTGTTGCCTTCCTTGATACACTTGGAATTAGGGTTTGCTCCATTCGCCAATAAAAACTCGACAGTATCCTCAAGACCCTTCAAGCATGCAATCATCAACGGTGTTCTACCATCCTTGTCTGGGATATCAAGTTCACCCTTCTCTGCGTACAGCTTCAGCACGTCTTCACTGACTACCTCCTTCGAAATTAAAGCTCATGTATAGTTTTGGGAAAACACATTTTTTGTTTTACTTCCATAGCAGAATAATATGAATTAATACCTCAAATAACCTCTGTGTTCAAAATTATTTGTTATAAAATCCACTCTAAGACCTGAATTTAGCAACAAAACTGTGTAAATCGATTTGTTGATGGGCCATGCCTAAACAGGGTGACACTGGGGAGAGTGCAACGTGCAGTGGTTTGTGTGCAAGTATATGCTATTGTTATGTTACACAGACTGATACACACAGAATGCACGCACGCCATACCAGTCAGCAGTGGTGTGGCATGCCCAGAGTTCGGGGGTGAGAGTGAAGGAAGTATGGCCTCATTTTGATGAATATCTCTCCATGTTTATGCTAACTATAACATATCATGAAAAGACATGCATCGTACATGGTTATATCACTTGCCCGTGTATTGATATGTCATCAGAACAATATTAGGACAAGTTGAGTAAGTTTTTAAAAAATGCAATTTTCTCTACAACAACTATACTTGGGCTTTAAAGTGGCCAAGTCACTTGTAGGATTGGTAGTAGGTTCAATGCTGCTTGATGCCATCGTCCTGAAGAGTTTCCAGTCAACAATAGTTCAAGGTTTCATCTGTTGTGTGTCTCCTGTCAAAGAGAAACGTGAAGGAAAACAGTAAATTTTCACATTATACGATCAGAAAATGAATCACCAACGCATGCACACCAAGTTTAGGCTTTGGAGAAAGTAATTACTGTGAATAATTTGTGAATATTGAGCATGCCATGTTAATAATTGATTGACAGCAACATTCATGCTAGCAGCAAAGCTATGTCGGCACTGTGGCAAAAATTTTGTGTGGAGACCGAATGCATTCCAAACCAGTTTTACAAAAGTCAGCAAAAAAATCGGGAGTGCTTTTTATTTGTAATTTTCATGATAGTGAAATCAAATTTATTGAAAGCCTATTCTATGAATAAATATAAATAGATCTACATAAGTAAAAAAGTAGGAAAAAAAAGTAGAACAATCATGGGGAAAAACCAATGGAAACCCCGGTGCAGTGGTCGGCCTGCATACCCCCAATCAGTTATATTGGGAGGAGAGACCCGAGTTCGCTTTTCGCAGGCGCGGATCCAGAGACGGACTTTAAAGGCCCTCGCAAGTCGGAGATCGTGCATGGGGAATGCGCGTTTTTCCTGAGCTCCATTGACTCGTACACAATCGACAGTGAGGCTTACGCATAGGTCAGACTATTGGGGAATTAACATTCGGACAGCACGAACATGACCGAATCCAGTCAGTCAATAGGGTCAATAGCTTCGGATTCTCGGCCTCAGTTATAGACTCTCAACGGGTCTCTTCGTATTAATTCAAAGAGAGGACTTTGTATCATGCTCCATTTCAAAAACAAAACATAGGTTAGATTTACTTCGGACTTCTGGTTAGTTAGTCTAGCCATGAAGGATTATACCGGATTATACTCCAGACACCCTGTCGCCGGAGATTACGCAACACGCCTCAGGCTCTGATTGGAATGTTATCATTTCACCCGAGATAAGGTGAATTCCCCATGTTTTATCAATTTATACGTCCCTTTAACGGAGGGTGCCAACAGGTAGCTAAAAATTTCCCCACGTCACGTTGGCAGGCTGATAAGCGGGGGGGGGGGGGGGGGGGGGGGTAGGTGTTAAAAAAAATTTGGCCGTTGGGCCGTTATAAATTTCCAAACATACTACATACAGGGGTAGGTTGAGGTCAGCGTTCCGTCTCTAACAACTGACAAGCAACAACAAAAAAAAAAAAGGTATTAGTATTTTTTACGGGGTGCGTTAAAAAAGGTCTAGGCACAAAGACAAAAGGTATGCTGATTCCAATCTTACGGGGTGCTCTAGCACCTTTAGCCCCCCCCCCCTGGATCCGCGCCTGTTTCGCCTTCCATGGCACAGGTGACGCCAAAATGAATAATATAATAATAATAATAATAATGCAAAACCTGCCACCCTAGTCCTACTTTCACTACTAGGTCAATACATGCATTGACTTGTAAACCTGTGAGTGGTGACACTGCAGATAAAAATTCCAACTCCAAAGATATGCGGCACGCTCGAGTAACTTTGTTTGAATATCAAAGGCACTATGTTTGTGCGTACGAGCGGAGCCTGCAAAATGGTACTTACAACAAAATGAGACTCGTAACTCATTCTTTAGCAAGTCCTCATTTTAGCTATGTTTATTTCCGAATTAATGAATTGCACCATTCGATCCATGCATTGAGGTTCATATTAATATCACTATCCCATAGTCATAAAAGTGTCTGGTTGGCGCAATTTGCATGTATTTTGTGAAGGCGAGTCTTGCAGTTTGTCTTGCTATATGTCTCGTTGGTTATAATTGACTATGCTAGTGCGCACGATAAAAGCATTCTTTCGGAAAACAGCTGAATCGCGTTGAAACGCACTTCAGTCATTGCAACCGGAAGGCGGAGCTTCACTCGATAGCTAATCAGAGCGCCCCCAAAATCAAAACGCATTGACCTCTAACAGTTAGCTCTGTACGTACGAGACCTTCTTTGTGCACTGTTATGACAAGGTCACATGGAAAAGTCTACAAGTTCGCTTTTGCAGAGCTAGAGAAACAATGCATTTTGATAAGGGAGTTACAGTTACCGATAGGAGCTCTGTGACGTCATTGGGTCAGGGGTCATATGTACGTGGTCTCCTCTATATCAGGAATTCTTATGTGTGAAGTCTATGACCACTTTTGATTTACATATGGTTTTCATGCTTTTTATCGCTCATATTGTGAAAATAAGGATGAAGAATCGCCACTTGTCTATTGATGAGATAGCCAGTGTATACGTATTCCTATCTTTATTTTGATACCATGTTTATTTAAGTCTCTTTTCTCAACTGAAACGAGAATTTTGTAAGTTACCAACTCGCGTACGGCAAAGCGGCATTGAGTTTCGCCGAAACTAACGGGGCTTGAAATCTCGTATTCGGACCGGTGTGGATAAGTACAGGTCGGTGTTTTTGCAACTTTCTGGAGGAAAACGTTAATTTAAAGTCATGAAAATGTCTCATCATATTATTCAACATGGCAAACGAGAAGGAAAAAACCGACAAAAAGAAATATACAGCTAGATTTTTGTCTGATAAGAATTTGTTGGTTGGTTGACCCATGGGTTGACTGCCCAGCTAACAATTGGACGTTCTCTGAACGTTTTAAGAACGTTCCAAGTTCGTTCTATGGACGTTTTGTCAAACGTTTAGAAAACGTCCTTTGTGGAAGGTTTGGACGTTAATAAAACGTTCCAAATGGACGTTTAGAAAACGTTTTCTAAACGTTTAAAAACCCAAAAAGAACCATTCGAAAATTTATAAGACCTGTAGAAAACCTTTGGACCTTATAAAAGTCCAAAAACCTTTACAAACGTTCTGTGGACGTTCTGCGGACGTCCAGAAAACCTTTAAAACGTTCCGAAACGTTCTGCGGACGTCCAGAAAACCTTTGGAACGTTCAGAAAACGTTTTAAGAATGTCTATTAGGAACGTTTGTAGAAACTATTAAAAATTATGTAACAATGTAATAGATAAAAAATTATTTATTTGCACCTCAAGCTCTTGGCCAAATTGTGGAATGGCACTTAGGAGTGAAGTTCCTCCAATCAAAATCATGCTTAAAGGGCAAACTTGAGTTGGATTTTTTCTGATTTAACACTAAACCATGCTCCAGTAAATTTATATTTTATTGAAAGTATCGTTGTGTAATGGTTAGTTATTACTTATTGTTATGTTAGTACATTCCAATACCGAATTATGTTTTTTTAATCTTTATGTGTGTTTCTGAACAATATTACAAATAAAACGAACACCAAAACAATGAATTTATTACTGCTAAATAGAAAAAAAATCATTAAAAACGTTTATTTCCATAGTATAACGTATTATATGCAAATTACCACTCATTTGCATAAAGTCCTATTTGGACGTTTTAAAACGTTCAGAAAACGTTCAATAAAATATGTCTCGTATAAGGTTCCAAATAAAACGTTTTGTGAACGTTTTGATTAAAACGTTCCATTTTGTAACGTCCAAAGAACGTTTAAAAACGTTCTTTTTGAACCATTATTTTTTCAACCAAATTGAAAGTCCAACTTGGACGTTATTTGAACGTTTTCTAAAACGTTCATTTCAGACGAGACCTACGGGAACCTGAATAAAACGTTTTTTAAACGTTACTGAAAAACGTTTTGAGTGTTTGCTGGGTGTAGGTCGCAACGCATTTTATGTATATTTGACCTGACCCCGGAAGTGGATATCGGAGACTCGCGCATGCGCAGATTGTATCTGTAAACTCCCTTATTGTTGGGCGCTCTGATTAGCTACCGGTAGCTATCGCGAGGAGCTCCGCCTCCTGGTTGCGTATTTTTTTTTTACACGCAAGCCTAGGGTTTTTCGCCATGAATTTTCATAAACGGGCTCGAGAAGAGTCTAACTGCCGCTCAATCCCACAGATACCGCATCCGAGGTCAGTGATTTACAGATCTGTTCGTATGCGCGCGAGATACGAAATCTGTATTGCGGTATCACAGCCTGATAACAACACTGCATGTACCAAACAATGATGTATAAATTATGTCCTTGCTCGGATGTAACATTTATATGGTTGATATGGACGGAGATATATGGACGTTGAGGATTTTATACATTCTTCATGACCAAGTTGAAGTTGTAGCTGGTTATATTATTAGAGGGAAGGGGATAGAGAGAAGTCTAAATATATATATATAGATCTATATATATATATGGATGCTAGGAATGAGAGAGAGAGAGAGAAAGAGAGAGAGAGAGAGAAAAAATATATACATTTTTTATACATGTGTCACGAATTAAATAAAAAGAGACGGATATACAGAGTGAGCCTTTGTATTAAAAGAATTTGAAGGGGGGTCTTAGATAGAGGAGTGAGGTCTGAGAAAGGGTGAAACGGATATGATGAGATGGTAAACCGATGAGATGAGGAGGGGGATAGACGTCTGATAAACAAAAGGGGAGTGTGAGGGGGTCTTGCGAGACAAGAGAGGGGTAAGGGATCTTTGAGAATATGCTATCACAAAGAGGGGGGGGAGGGGTCTTCGAGACAAATATCACGAAGAGAAGGGGGATCGCGTGACAAATATGACGAGAGAGAGCTAGGGCCTAGGCGGCGGAACCGGGGTGGGCATGGGATGGGGCACTGTGCAACCCACGTTTTCATCCACCCTAAATAAGGAGACTTTTTAGACTTCTTAAATGTCCCATGAACAATTCATTTTTTAAAAGGGCACTCTTTTTTCTTCACAGTTTCCTTTTCTAACCCAAAAATTTTCCGCTAGTATAACCTCGCAGTAATAAACAAGGAATGACAAGCAATTTGCATGAGCATGAAATCAATCACCCCCTGCTCAAAGAGGCCATTTTCTTTTGTTAGAAGCATTGGCCTATCAAATAATGATGGAGGGGCTTCGCGGATACATCCCTATACTATTTCTAGCGCTCATTCAAAACAAGTAAATCTATTTGCAATCGTATTTAACATTATCATGGGGTCAATTATATCACACATTTAATTAAGTGTTTTATAAATCTGTTGCTTAAACTTCAAAATTGATACTTCTCTTTAAAATGGGGCACTTTTATTGTTTTAAAAATACAAAATTCCTCCATGATGCTGGAGAAAAACATGTGAAGGAGTCTTGTCTGAAATCAGAAGCCTTGCTGTAGTCGTGCGGCCAGAAGAAGTGGAGGGGGGGGTTGTGGTGCCTGCATGCACCCACACAATCTTCATAGCAAAAATGGGTTCTGTTTTTCAATTTTTCGAGCGCTCCTATACCCGAATTTATCTAACAAAACTTTCAATCCTGTAACTATATAATTCAATCATTAGAGTTTACTGGTATATAGGGCACAATTAATTTCAATTTGTTTAGCTCAAAATTATATCTAACAATACACAATTAACTCCTTAGCTCAACATCTTTCGCTTGCATCTATTTTTTTCTATTTTTTTCAAGACTAAAAGAATACTTAGAAAGCAACAAACTACGTCACAAATATTCTGAATAGCATAGAATAAATTTACAAATTTAACTCTACCAGCCATTCCCTATCCCAGAAAATTTGCTCGTTATGCCATTCATTGAAAGTGCCTCTTACTTAAAAAATTGCGCCCCTTATCCACTTTGACCCCACTTTGAAAATTCGTTCCGCCGCCTCTGGGTTTAATTGAGAATTTGAGAGACAAATATTGAAGATGAAGTTAGATGAAGGCTACAAAATAAGAGGGGTGGGAAACATAACTTGCACTAAGATCATCTATATTTTCTGGATGTGCCTATTGGAATTTTAAGATGCCCCTAGACTTAAAATGGTACTATACAAGGACAATACATTCACCAGCACAACAAACCTAGCTTACACATTTATATTTAATCTATATTCCTTGCCTGATGATTCACCTGCCTATACAGGGTGTTTCCGAAAAAAGGAAACCCAACTTTGATCAACAATAATTTCAAAATATTCCAATGGTGATTATGAAATTTATATCACTGTAAAGTGCAACTCATTGCCATTCTAATGATACCTCGCTCACTTCACCAATGTCACGCATCACTAAACCCCATTGTTTTTGAAAAAGTCTTGTAAAATTGTGCGTGGTTCACTTTCATGCACCTTGAGATGGTTTGTGTGAATGTGCCTGGAAAGGAACCCAACCTTGATCATCAATAACTTCAAAAATATTTCAGTGGTGATTAAGAATTTAATATCACTGGAAAGTACAACTCATTACCATTCTAATGATACCTCTCTCAGCTCACCAATATCATGCATCACTGAACCCCATTGTTTTGAAAATTGTCTCGTAAAGTTGTGATAGGTTCTCTTTCATGCTCCTTGAGATGAGTTGCTTCAAAGATTCTTAACAAATCTAAGTAAAGCATTCCAGTGACTTAAATAAATGGGTTTGATAAATGGGTTGGAAATATTTTACTTATTTAGTACTTTAATCTTACCATCAAGGTAATTTCAACATGTTACTACTCACGACAACCCAGAGAACCTTCAGTTCCCCGTGGATAATGTAAGAAGCATGACAGTGCATCAATCACAATTTTGCAAGATATTTTCAGAACAATGGGGTTCAGTGATGCGTGACATTGGTGAGCTGAAAGAGATATCAATACAATGATAATGAGTGGCACTTTCCAGTGATATAAACGTCATAATCACTGCTGTCATGTTTTTAAAATGATTGATGATGAAAGTGTGTCCCTTTGTAGGCACATTGCAGCAACCCATCTCAATGAGCGTGAAAGTGAACCACTCACAATTTTGCAAGACATTTTCAAAACAATGAGGTTCAGTGATGCGTGACATTGGTGAGCTGAACGGGGTATCATTAAATGGTAATGAGTTGCACTTTCCAGTGATATAAATTTTATAATCACCATGGTAATATTTTTGAAAGTATTGATGATCAAACTTGGGTTTCCTTTTTTCTGGGTCACCCTGTATACTGCTTGCCTCTGTCCCAATATTCTCTATTTCTAATTCTTTTTCATCCTCTTTATATCTGTCTCTTTTTGTTTCTTCTCTCCTCACCCATCTCATCTCTCTCTCTCTCTCTCTCTCTTCTCTCCTCTCTATCTCTCTCTCTCTCTCTCTCTCTCTCTCTATCTCTCCTAACCTTTCTCAGCTTTTTTTAAATTATTATTCTTATTTTTAAAATAACTATTGTCTACTCTAATCCTGCTTATCTTTGTATTCGTTTCTAATGAGTCTTCATGTTTGCTTTCATTGAGCATAATTATGTACGTAACTAACTATTAAACTTATGGGGGCTTGTGCCTTGGAAGCTCTGCTTTTTTGCAAGTCCCTTCATAAATGCCATTTTTTTGTGTGTTTTTGTTGTATTGTTCAGTTCTTGCTTTTATTGTTTATGCGTTTTTCATACCGAACAAAAAATGATAATTGATTATATTAAATTGGAATGTATTATTGGATATGTATATATATTGAATGTTTATATTATGTTTATTATCGGAAATAAATTGAATCTGGAATCGCTTGAGGAAATCGGTAGGCTTACTATAGTCGAGAAGAGAGAGAGAGAGAGAGAGAGGAGAGAGAGAGAGAGAGAGACACACACACACACACACACACACACACACACATTTCTATGCCACTTCAGCCATGAACAGTCGAGTCGCGAGCTAGCGGAGTGAGCGTAGACGCGTAACTAGCGGTTTTCTTGAATTAAATAGTGAAAAACCCAGGCTTGCGTGTAAAAAAAAAATACGCCTCCTGGTTGCGATGACTGAAGTGCGTTGACCGTAACTGAACAACGCGATTCAGCTGTTCCCGATAAAGACCGCTTTGTCGTGCACGCTGTCAATCATAACCAAAGTGGACCCATTTCGCAAGAAAAACTGCAAGACTCACTTCACAAAAGGTTAAGCGTAGACCCACTCTTTCAATATTTTTTAGAATAAAGAAGAGAAATATAAAAAGGAACTTCTACGAATCCATTGTCGGACTACGCCCAACATTTGAAAACGTATAAAGAAATGAGGACTTACAAAAAAAATAAATGACGAACAGGCCTTCAAGTCAGCTTGAATGAAAAAGTAGGAGAAAAGTAGGAGCAAAATTCTCGAAAAAGTAGGATAAAAGTAGGATTTAATCTTTAAAAAAGTAAGATAAAAGTAGGATTTAATCTTAAAAAGAAGGAGACTAAGTAGGATTTCATCTATATGACAAGGGCAAAATGTACACAATGAAGATGCAAAAAATAAAATTGTGATAGAATTTTCAGTGAAGTGTAATATTTGTTTAGAAAGTTACAGTAGTCTTCAATGGTTGCTGCTAAGAGTATTATAACTACATGTACCATCATTATGATCATCACCTGTTTATGAATGGAAATCCCCTATTAAATATGTCCAAATAACAGTCCTGGGATCATATTGAAGCTGTTTCCGAGGGTAGGATATAAGTTCAATAAAGGTACATGTAGATTAATAAAATGCTCACTAAATTACATTCTCAATGATAACGCCTGAGCGAAATGAATATACATGTACATTGTATAGAGTATACTTTTTGCACTGTATACTTTTTTTAAAAAGATCCAAATCCATTTTACTCAAATTTCAAAGGCAGTACATCTATACCCCCCCCCCCCACCTTCAATGATGGAATAAATATAGATAAATGTTTTAGATGAAAGTCCCTACCTTTATTTTAGATTGAATCTGAGATTAAGCTTGAGGGATAACCAATGCCTAAAAGGATATCAAACTGAAGCTGTTATCCAATGTATGACTTTATATTCTAATCAGGGGGCTGTTCTCTTTTTTACAGCATAAACAGACAGGGCTTGCCTCTATCGCAAACCGTTTAATATCAAAAAGCCATTGAATACATTGTTAATGCTCTAAAAAAAAACAGAGCTGCACTTTCATCAGGGGATCTTCCTGCAAGGGGATGTCTTCAGATATTAAAGAAGAGATCTAGAACCACAGTCTGCTCATCACCATCTTCAAGCTATAACACAGGTACTTTGCAAGGCATTATAATTATAGACCACATGTAGGTTACAAAGGATGAATAGCACCATGGCAGTCAATTCCATCTCAGTGAGATTTCAGTCTACATAATTCAAGAAGGTTTTGTTTACATTTGGTTCATCTGAGCCAAGATTGACAAGCTGCTTTAGTGGTAACTGGTATCCTTTCTTCTACAATACATCAAGTATTGCCTGTCCCAACTTTCTGTTCATGTGCATAGCCAAACATCAAAGCTTTGAGGTATCTTACATATATTTGAATCATCCCTGGTTAACATTATTGGGTAGACCTATCAAACCATGGATTCTACTAGGACCCCGTAGAAAATCAATGGTTTAACTCATTGTCAATGAGAAAGACATTGCATGAAATATTTTGGAGTGCCATTGCATAATGCAAAGGATGTTTTATTTTCACTACATGGATGAAAGTTTATGTGATGTGGTCCAATAATCACAAAGATAAGAGCATTTTTTCATGACACATCAGGAAACCTCTCCATCCAAGTTTTGTATTAAGTAGTACATATGTATGGGAAGTCAGGTTCGGCTAACAACATGTTTAGTACAAATGTTATTTTTGATTTAAGTTATGATGCCAATTTTCTTAAACCTTCATCATTTTTTAAATGTTTTTATATAGGGGAATCCAACCCAAGGAGAGAATCAACCTTACAGGAAAGAGGAAAATGAGAGGAGCAATCTAAAAAAAGTTTCATCAAAATCGGTTATAAAATAAGAGAGTTATGGAAGTTTGAAAAGTCTAGTTGTTCCTTCTATGGGGATCCTCAAATTGGCATCGTCGGCTTCAAAATGGCCGATCTTATGGACAACTCTCCATTCATTTTGTACACCAATATTCAGATTTTCCCCATTTTCTTTCAAAATTTGTCTTCTTTACTTCTGAGCTCAAAATATGTCATGGGAAAATATATTTCACACAACATATGTTGAGCTCAGAAGGAGGTAAGATATATTTCAAAAGAAAATGGGGAAAATCTGAAAATTTGTGTACAAAATGAATGGAGAGTTGTCCATGAGATCGGCCATTTTGAAGCCGATGATGCCAATTTGAGGATCCCCATAGAAGGAACAACTAGACTTTTCAAACTTCCATAACTCTCTTATTTTATAACCTATTTTGATGAAACTTTTTTTAGATTGCTCCTCTCATTTTCCTCTTTCCTGTAAGGTTGATTCTCTCCTTGGGCTGGATTCCCCTTTAAGTATGTGCCCGCAAGTTGTGGGCCCAAATTATAAAAAATAAATGAATAAAATGAGAGTGAATGAAGATGAAATTGGACTACCTACTTTATTCAATGTAATAACAAAACTTGGATTGAGAGGTTTTCGGATGAGTGCTGAAAGAAGGCTCATATCAATGTGTTCAATGGACCATATCGCATAAAATTTAAGCCAGTTCCATAAAATAAAAGCTAGTTTACAATTATAAAATTATATACAATATGATTTGCTAATTTTCAAATTATACTCATTTAAAGTGCCATTAGCATCTTCGGTTGGACATGCTGTAGTATGGCATATGCAATTTGAAAAGTACATGTGTAAAAAGGAAAATAATCGGGGTCATCCCACAAGACCGACACCCACGAGACTGACGGCCCACAAGTCCGACACTAGACCAAAAAAACCTATTAGACCGACGCCAGCAAATAAAGACCCATTAGACCGACACTAGATCAAACAGGTCCACGAGACCGACACCACAATTATATGACCCACGAGACAGAAAATTCGCAAATAAGGCCCACGACACCGACGGTAGAGCAAAACAGCCCACGAGACCGACGTTACATGAAGTATACCCACGAGTCAGACGTTTCTTCAATTAGGCCCATGAAAACGTAACAAGCGAATATCCAGGGGTATCTTCGGGGCTCGAAGCCATGCCCACCCCCCCCCCCCTAAAAAAAAAAAAAAAAAAAAAATTCAATTTGATATAAAAAAAATTAGGCTCCCAATATGATTTATTTTTTCCTAGCTCGCTATTTGCGCTTGCATATCAACATTCATAAAGAAATGATAAAGCACCACACAACACACACACACAAATAAGTAAATAAATACAAGGTCTTCATAGAATTTTTTACATCGTAAACATCTTAGCTTAATTGATTAGGTCACAATTTATTTTCCTCTTCTTCTTTTCACAAACCTCTATCAACGTTGGGGGAGGGGAGGGGGGAGGTATGAAAAACTTTCCGAAATAGTTGGACAAAAATTGAGCCCCCCCCCTCCTGAAAATCTTCCAAAGCCTATGGATTGTTCGAACCTGCCGTTGGTCACCTGCTTCCTTAGTTCTTTTATTTCATTATCTCTCTGTTGCCCTTCCACCTATTTATTATTATTTTTTATTATTTTCGACTCTCGACCCTTGCGAAGTCTCTCTTCTCCTCTTCCCACCTTTCTGCCTTTTAGACGTCCCTTTTCTGACTCGTGGGTATACTTCATGTAATGTCGGTCTCGTGGGCTGTTTTGCTCTACCGTCGGTGTCGTAATAGGCCTTATTTGCGAATTTTCTGTCTCGTTGGTCATATCATTGTAGTGTCGGTCTCGTGGGTCTGTTTGATCTCGTGTCGGTCTAGTGGGCTGTCGGTCTCGTGGGCCTAAATTGTTTAGAGTCGATCTCGTTGGCCTATTTACTTTACTGTCGGACTCGTGGGTCGTCGGTTTAGTGGGCCGTCGGTCTCGTGGGTGTCGGTCTTGTGGGCTGTACCCAAATAATCATGCTCCACAACTGTAGATTACTGCATGCATATGGATCTGGAATAAAGACGACTCTATAGTCAACATGGTCAAAGGATACAATGCCAAAGCTGAGCTGATACTAAACAATTTAAGGCGCATAAATTTCTCTCAGTTGTCATAATTGAACATGTTTCAATCTACAATCTGAGCTCAGATCCCAACATCAGAAACAGCTTCAACATATATAGGTGATTCAATTCATAAACAATCTATTATAATAGTAGTTACAGTTACTCTATGTCTAAAAAAAACCCTGTAGAGACTCATACACCAAACAAGTATTAAACTAGAGTAGACTGAAAATTCTGTCTCCAGCTTCGTTTTTTGCCTTTTATTTTAGTAGATCCACAGTTACATGTACATGTATCTCTCCGAACTAAAGAAAGAATAACCTATAACACATTTAATGCACTTTCCCCGTATTATGCTTATATGCACAGCTACTCATGTCGTGATGCTGCGACTGGTTGTGCCCAAATGTGCAGGGGAAAAGTGGATAGGTTTAGAATAGGGATGCTTCATGTACATGTACATGTATATCTCCAAATGAGCAGACCCAAACATATCCCAAATATATTAATCCTAATAATAAAACAAATGACAGGATTTTTGGTCTCATAATAAACCTATGGCTAAGCCTACGATTTATTTATTTTTTCTTCACGTTTTCAAAAAAGTAGTTAAAAAGTAGGAAAAGTAGGAGATTTCAAAGAAAAAGTAGGATAAGTAGGAGGTTGACAAAAAAGTAGTGAAAAAATAGGAAAAGTAGGAGCGCTTGAAGGCCTGGACGAATCTAAATTTTATTGTGACTATTGTTCATTGGAAGGCACGATGGTAACAGTTAGTGTATGGCAGTGTATTGTATTACCGGACGCCTTCATTTTACTGCTTTAAAAAGGACAGTTTGAGGAAATGAAATTAAGAAAAATTCGCACTAGTTACTCCAAATATTGTCAAATTTATGAAAATGGTAAATTTTTTTGATATTTACCAACCGTTTTCTTTGTATCGCGCTTGCCGCATACCCCTCTACGAAAAACAATTATTTTTGCGCCTGACAAATTGCATTACAATTCCGGACGCGCTCCCTCTATGGGATATTGCGTGTTGTTTCTAGTTTGTTTTCGATCATTGTATCATATATTTTTATGCTCTTGACTAGACTAGACTGGCATTGCAGTTAATCTAGGATTTATTTTGGGTTTTTGTTTGATAAAACATATCCTTTTAGCTTTATCCTTTATTTCTTAATCTTTGTCTTTTTGTGTGATCCAAGCCTTGAGAAAGATAATTGCTTCAATTAACTTATCAACTTGATTCGGATCGTTCTCTATCTATCGCTCTTGCGCTTGCGCGATATCGTCATGATTGGAAAACCAGCTGCGCGGCGCGGCTCAACCGGCTGCACTAGAATCAATCACCACGCACGGCCACATAACCGCACGTCAACATTCGGAGCGGACGCCGAGAGGTTGAAATTCGGCAAACAAGGCTCATTTTTTCATCAAAAAATATATCAATTGTTAATGTAAAGGTATGCAATATGAAAATTTTACCATTTTCTATCAAAAAAGAGATAAATAAGGTAAAACTTAGATTTTTTTGCCTCATTTTAGCAATCTTGTTCCATGTTTTGGTGTGTAGAATTTAACTGCGCCGACCTACGCGCACAAAATTGCTTTAGTGCGCAGTAATATGTGCGTCCGGAATTATAATACTGTCCGGTAATACAATGCGTCACTATATATGCTAAACGTGATCATTCGAGCGTCGTGCATAAATTATTAAATTATGGAGTAGATCTAGGTCTCAAGTTAGATCCCTAAACATTTCTACGTGAAGGTGCCCATTTTTAAAGGTAAATATGGCACTTGCACTTTGTCTTTGCTTGCTATTCATTATCATAATTTTCACCGTCACCATCATCATCTTCATTATCGTCATCATCATCATCATCAATAACCTTACAGTATTTTGCATTAGTCGGACTAGGCCTAGGTCTAACTACTAACTAAGTTAGTTAGTCATGACATTAGAAAATGGATCCCTACCGACCTGTATGAAAGCTTACCAACGGTGTCGATTTGTTTTGGCGATTGGGGGGGATGATCGTCGATATTAGGCTACCTCTTTTCCTCAATGTAACACATACGATGGTATATGATCGAAATGTCCATTGTTGGGGTGGGGTAATGCTTGTATACACACATGTATATAAATATGAAACAATGTATTGTATAATGCGAGCGCGAAGCGCGAGCTGAAAATTTTCTCAATAATAGTGACATAAAATGGGGCATTTTTAGCATAATGCGAGCGTGAACGAGGAAGGGGCTTTAACTAGATTGTTAAAGGGGGACCATGATGATGTTATGGCTACAGATAATACACACATGCACGCATGTGAGTATCTACTAAAACATATTTTCAAGTTGATTATGCGAGCGCGAAGCGCGAGCTGAAAATTTTCTCAATAATAGTGACATGAAATGAGACACATATTGTAGAATAATGCGAACCGGGAGGGGGCTTTATCTGGTTTATCAAAGGCGGCCATCTTGATGTAATGTCAATAGATATACACACATGCACATTATTATGCATATAAGTACTACATGTAGTATGTGGTGTTGAATTTATAGGGCTGTAATGCGAGCGCGAAGCGCGAGCTTAAAATTTTCTCCATAATATTGAACTGAAACATGGTAGGGCCTGTTTGTAGCGTTACATGACTATAATGATGATGGAGGGCTAGGAGGCTTTAACTCGTAATTAGAAGTGGAACATCATGACTTGATGCCAACAAACGCAAATCTATATGAATATGGACGAATTCCAGTTAGGGCAATATTGTGCGAGCGCGAAGCGCGAGCTGAAAATTTTCTCATTAATAGTGACCTGATGAAACAAGATACTTGTAGCCTCATGGGAGCACGAACGGGGAGGGAGTTGGTGTTTTAAACGTACCATCATGACGTTAATACATGCATAAAAGATGAACAAAGTCAAGTGCAGTTTGCACTATTTTATATTATGCGAGCGCGAAGCGCGAGCTGAAAATTTTCAGGCAATTTTTAACAGTTATCTGAAATTTGAGAGCAAAGTATCGACTAATTTTGAAGAGAGGGCATTTAGCACCCGGAGAATCGTGGTAGTGTATTTTATAATCAATGGTCCAAGTCGAAAAAAGTTACCGTATCGATGAAGAGCCAAGACAAGTGTTACAACTCTTCGATATTCATTATTTATTTTTTTTTAAACCATCGTGGATTTTTGAGGGGAATTACTTAGCCTTCAGTTTTACTTATCGAGGCACATGTCCCCTATGCGCCATGGGATCGATGCCCCTGATTATCATCGATTTGAAAGTTTTTTTGTTTTTTAATTGTGAATAATGAAACATCTTCAGTGATTTGCGCTTCCATTATATACACGGTGTATTGTGTATTACATGATTACTAAAGTATATTAGGCACACATGGGGAAGATTAACGATAGAGTGAGAAAATTTTGGATTTTTGAATGTCAGGAATATGTAGTTTAGACTGCAAAATGATATAATGATTTCATAAAAGTGTTTTATATGATAACAAATTTGTAATGGGTAGATTTATATGCATATAATGTAATATTTTTTATTTTCTTGACATCAAAATATTGGGGGGGATGATTGTACACACCATCCCCCCCACCAAAATTACTTTCACCGACGATATTTAAATAACTTCTCCTATATCTGGCCTTATTTATAAGGTGAAGGCTACTTCATAGAAACCTTTTTAAAGACAAAATTCGATGTCATGAAATATTTAGGGTTAGAAAATACACACAAGTCGCAAATTTTCTTTCTTCCTCGAATTGCGTATTGCGTCGTGTCTTAAAACAGGCAAATCGTAATTGGAAAAAAATAAATAAATAAAAAAGAAAAAGGGGCGGGGGTGGGGTGGTGGACATATAAAGTGCAGGGGCTGTGAAATGTTTTTGAAATTGGAGGGGCTGAGCTGAAAGTGGGGGTGGGGAGCTGAACAGGCTAGAAATCACCAATATATTGTAATTTTTGTGCACGTTTGCCAGGCGCGTATCCAGCTAGGAAATTGGCACGCCGGGGGCGGCCCGATGTGATTTTGATTTTGGCACCCCCAATGATGGATCCAGAAAGGTATACCCCATTTTTTCCCCCGTGAATTTTTTTGGGCCTTCGGCCAACCATAAGGTCACAGCTGTAGGGGTAGGTTTAAGTCAGTCGGCTCTAATCATGTATTAAAAAAAAAAAAAATCTACATTTTGCTCAAATTGGCGCCCTCTAAGGTCAATTTGGGCGGCCATTTTGTGGTCTGTTATGGTGGGCCCTATTAGGCGGCTTACCCGGGGGGCCCGGGCCCGTAAAGCCCCACGCGCGCCCCCCCCGGAATATGCGCGGTATTTTCTGGAAAAAAAAAAAGTGGAGTGGAAGCGCCGGGCTGAAGCCACTATGAAGACCCCGACTTGCCGGGGCGCCCTGAAGTGATTTTACGATTTCAAGGAAGACAAAAAGACTAGAAAATATTTTCTTAAAAGGCCAGAATATAGATATCTTACATATCTAGCGAGGCCCTTTAGTTGTTGTTACGGGCTATTTAGATCAGGTTGCGTAATACTAGCATAGGCCCAGACGGGGCGATCCAGGCGATCGAGGCGCGAAGCTAGGCCGGGGACGCCACGCCATGATGCGCGGATCTGAAGATACTAGTGTATCCCGAATGGAATAAATCTTGTTCGGTCCCAATTGTACGACTAATTGTGCTGGGGACGCAAATAGGCGGCTCTTAATGATTAAGCACGGGTCCGATAGATGTTTATTGTATGAACGTCACTGGCTGCGTCCGTAAGGCCGTACTGGCACCCGACCCGTAATAGATTTGAAAACCCAGAGGAACAATAGAAGCTGTATCAATTTTGTGATTCTTGTACTAAAGGCGCTATTTTCACGTTGGGGGTGAGCAGCATTTGCAATTGAAGGACATTCCATGTTTGAAGTAATGGTGGGGTATAAATATCATGAAAAGTTTATTTGAATATACCCACTTGATCAAATTTTCCTCTCCTCGCTTAATCATGTTTCGTCTTCCCCTAGCCTAGCTCATGTTTCATTTTCTCGTCTCTTTGACCGCATCTGTCATTGTATCGCCCTCCTCATTATGATCTTATGCTCCGCCTCCCGCATAATCCCATCTCCCTCCTGATGCATTTAAATGCTCCAAATTTTCATTTTTGTCCGAATCGCGGATATCTGCTTGATTGCCTGTCCGTGGCTTGGCAGCGCACTTGCAGCAGCGCGCAGAATGGACGTTGCTCTATCACCCCTGCTTATTGAACGCCGAAAAACATGGGAAGCAACAACTAGCCATTTGTCGTAACGTCTTTTGTGTATGAAACGCAGTCGCCGCGCGGATTGAACCCACAACCTCCCGATCAGTGAGGCGACCAACGCATGTCCGGTTTGCTTTTGCCCGGCTCTCCCATGCTAAGATCAATTTTGCTCTCGGCGGCCCTTGCCTTATCTTTGCATTCTCGTCGTCCCCTCTTTCCTTATTATCATTATTTCTTTCCCCTCGCGGCCGATTATATTTCGCCCCTCCTCGATTAGCGATTTCCTAACCCTCCTTATTATTATTTCTCGTCGCTCTCTCCAATTATCATTGATTATCCCTCCTCAGTTATTATTTCTTCTCGGGCCTCTCATTATATGTTCTGCCCGCCTGCTCGCTCGACTGTATCATGTTCTGCCCCTCTCACCTGCAGTTATGCATTTCTCTCCCTCTAGCTCCATTATCATTGTGCTCTCCCTCTCCTCATTTAGTCATTTCTCTCTCCTCCTCATTATCATTCCTGCTCTCATTATCTCTCTCCTCCGCTCCAATATCATTCGTTCCTCCCTCCTTCATGATCATTTCTGCTCCCTCTCCTCATTATCATTTCTCTCCCCTCTCCTCATTATCATTTCTCTCCCTCTGCCTGCATTATCACGTCTCACTCTCTATTTCATTCTCTGCCGTCTCCTGCATTAATTGCATTTCTCTCCCTCTCCTCATTATCATTCTTCCTCTCCTCTTTCTTCTCGCTCCTCATTATCATTTCTCTCGCCTCTCGCTCGATTATCATTTCTCTCCCTCTCCTCATTATCATTTCTCTCCCTCTCCTCATGTATCATTTCCTCCTCTCCTTTCATTCTTCCCGCTCATATCACATTTTCCTATTCATTTCTCTCCCTCTCCTCATTATCATTCCTCTCCCGTACTTTCTCCGCTCTCCTCAATTATATGTCATTCCCTCTTCGCTCAATCATTCTCCTCATCATTATCATGTTCTCTCCTTCCTCCTCATTATCATTTCTCGTCGCCTCTCCCTCATTATCCGTTTCTCTCCCTCTCCTCATGAATCAGTTTCTCTCCTCTCCTCATTATTCAATCTTCTCCTCTCTCATCACAACTCATCTCTTATTCATGTCAGTCTCCTCTCCTCATTAATCATTTCTCTCCTCTCCTCTCTATGTTCTCGCCCGCCATTATCATTCCGTTCCCCTCCTTCGATTATCATTGTCCTCATTTCCTCATACTTCTCCTTCATCATTATCTCCTTCCCCGCTCATTTCATTTTCCTCATTATCTTTCTTCTCCGCTCTCCTCATTATCATTTCTCTCTCTCCTCTCATCTATCATTTCTCTCCCTCTCTCATTATCATTTCTCGTCCCTCTCCTCATTATCATTTCCTGCCTCCCTGCTCCTATCGATTATCATTTCTCTTCCTCTCCTCATCTATCAATTCTCATCTCTCCTCATTATCATTTCTCGTCCCTCCTCATTATCATTTCTCTTCTCAGGCCCTCTCGTGCATTATTCATTTGCTCTCGCCTCTGGCCTCATTACTCATTTCCTCTCCCTCTCCTCATTATGCGAGTTTCTCCCGCTCTCCTCATTATCATTTTCTCTCCTCTCCTCATTATCATTCCTCTCCCTCCTCCTCATTATCGATTTTCTCTCCCGTCTCCTCCATGTTATCATTCTCTGCCCCTCCTCATATCATTTCTCAGTCCCTCGTTCTTCATTATCATTTCTGTCTCCCGTCTCACTGCATTATCATTTCCTCCTCTTCCTCCATTATTCATCTTTCTCCTCCTCATTATCATTATCTCTCCCTATCTTCTCCTCATTATCATTTCTCTCGTCCTCTCGCTCATTAATCAATTTCCTCCCCCTCTCCATCAGTTATCATCTCCTCATTTCCTCTCTGCCTCATACTTTCTCTCCCTCTCCTCATTTATCATATACTCTCCCTCTCCCTCATTATCATTTCTCTCCTCATCCTCATTCATCATTTCTCTCTCCTCTCTCTCCTCATTATCATTTTTCTCCCGCCTCTCCTGCATGTATCATTTCTGCTCCTCTCCTCATTATCCATTCTCCCTCTCGCTCAATATCATTTCTCCTCGCGCTCCGTAGCATTATCGGATTTCTCTCCCCTCTTCATTATCATTTTCTCTCCCTCCTCAAGATCTCTCCATTTATCATTTCTCTCCTCTCGCTGCATTAATCATTTCTCTCGCCTCTTCCTCATTCATCCATTGCTCTCCCTCTCCCTCATTATGCATTTCTCTGCTGACGCCTCGTGCCTCATTATCAGATGTCTCTCCTCTTCCTCATTATCTTAGATTTCTCTCCCCTCTTCCTCCTCTTTTTTTCAAGTTTCTCTCGATGCTTCCTTTTCATCGTTGCTCTTGTCAATCCTTGCCTTCTTTTATTTATCCTTTCTCTTTTCCCTTCTGCCGTCATTATCATGTTCTCTCCCCCTCCTATTATCATTTCTCTCCGCTCTCCTAAGATTATCACTTCTGCTCCCTGCTTCTCATTATCATTTCTCTCCCTCTCCTCATTATTTCTCCCTGCATTATCACTCTTCCGGCCTCTCCCTCATTATCATGTTCTCTCCCCGCTCGCCTCATTATCATTCTCTCTCCCTCTCCTCATTATATCATTTCTCCTCCCTCTCCTCTACCATTTCGTTCTCTCATACTCTCTCTCCATTCTGCATATATCTCGTCTCCCTCTCCTCATTATCATTTCTCGTCGGCCTCTCCTATAATTTTCTCTATACATTTCTGCTCGCCTCTCCTGCAGGATCATTTCATCTCCCTCTCCTCATGATCGTTTTTTTTCTATCATTTCTCTCTTGCCTCTTCACTTCTGCTCCATGTATCATTTCTCCCTTCTCCTCATTATCATTTCTCTCCCTCTCCCTCATACATTTCTCTCTCGCTAGGTCCTCATTATGCATTTCTTGCCCCTCTCCCTGCCATTATCATGTCTGCTCCTTCCCTGCTCCTGCAGTATCATTTCTTCCCTCTCCTGCATTATCCATGTTTCGTCCTCCCTCCATCCTCCTCCCGCTCATTATCATTTCTCTCTCCCTCTCCTTCATTAGTCTTTCTCTCCTCTACCTCATTATCATTTCTCTCCTCTCCTCATTATCATCGTCTCTCCTCTCCCTCATTATCATTTCTCCTCCTTCTCCTCATTATCATGTTCTCTCCCCTCCTCATTATCATTTCTGCTCCTCTCCGTGCCTCATTATCATTTCTCTCCCTCTCCTCATTATCATTTCTCCCTCTCTCCTCTCCTCATTATCATTTCTCGCTCCCTCTCCTCATTATCATTTCTCTCCCTCTCCTCATGTATCGATTTCTCTCTCTCCGTCCTCATTTATCATTTCTCGCTCCTCTCTCATTATCATTTCTCTCCCTCTTCCTCATTATCATCTTCTCTGTCCTCCTCGTGTCATTATCATTTGTGCTCTCCTCTCCTCATTAATCATTCTCTCTCTCCTCATATCATTTCTCTCCCTCCTCATTATCATTTCTCTCGCCTCTGCCTCATTATCATTTCTCTCCTCTCCTCATTATCATTTCTCTCTCTCCTCATTCATTCTGATGTTCTCTCCTCTCCCTCATTATCATTTCTCTCCTCTCCCTCTCATGTATGCATTTCCGTCTGCCCTCTCCCTCATTATCATTTCTCTCCCTCTCCTCAGTTGATCATTTCTCTCCCTCTCCTCATTATCATTTCTCTTCCCCTCTCTCATTATCATCTTCTCTCCGCTCGTCCTCATTATCATTTCTCTCCTCTCCTCATTAATCATTTCTCTCGCGCTCCTCATTATCATTTCTCTCCCTCTCCTCATTATCATTTCTCTCCTCTCCTCATTATCATTTCTCCCCTCTCCCTCATTATCCAATTTATCTCTCCTCTCCTCATTATCATTTCCTCTCCCTCTACTGGCATTTATCATTTCTCTCCCTCTCCTCATTATCACTTCTCTCGCTTCTCCTCATTATCATTCTCTCCCTCTCTCTCTCATTATCATTTCTCGCCCCTCTCCTCATTATCATTTCTCTCCTCTCCTCATTATCATTTCTCCTCCCTCTCGCTCATTATCTCATTTCTCTCCCTCCTCATTATCATTTCTCTCCCCCTCTCTTCATTATCATTTCTCTCCTCTCCTCATTATCATTTCTCTCCCTCTCCTCATTATCATTTCTCTCCCTCTCCTCATTATCATTTCATCTCCTCTCGCTCATTATCATTTCTCGTCCCTCTCCTGCATTTATTCTTTCTCTCGCTCTCCTCATTATCATTTCTCTCCCTCTCCTCATTATCATTTCTCTCCCTCTCCTCATTATCCATTCTCTCTCTGCTCTCTCCTCATTATCATTTGCTAGGCTCCCTCTCCTCATTCATCATTTCCTCTCCCTCTGCGTCTCATTCATGCATTTCTCTCCTCTCCTCGATATCATTTGCTCTGCGGCTATCATTCCCTCTCCTCATTATCATTTCTCTCCGGCTCTCCTCATTATCATCTCTCTCTCTCTCTCCTCATTATCATTTCTGCTCCTCCTCCCATTATATTTCTCTCCTCGTCCTCATTAGCTTCATTTCTCTCCTCTCCTCATTATCATTTCTCTCCCTCTCCTCATTATCATTTCTCTCCTCTCCTCATTTGCTCTGCTCCCTCATGTCTTGCCTCTCGTGCTGGCTATCTCTCTCATTAGTCATTTCTCTCCTCTCCTCATTATCATATTCTTCCCCTCCTGCATTAATCATTTTCCTCTCGTCTCCTCATTGATGGGTGTGGTGTTCTCCGGTCTATTGCATTTCTCTCCTCCTCGTCCTCACTTGATCATAGCTCACTCATACTCTTCATTCCTCAATTATCATTTCTCGTTCCTTTCTCCTGCATTAAGTCATTTCTCTCCCTCTCCCTCAATTGGATGCATTTCTCTCTCTCGATCGGCTCATGGTATCAGGTTGACAGTCGTATCATCCCGCTCTCCTGATTAATGGCAATGGTGCCCGTCTCCGTCGTAAGGGGAAGCTCATGGTGGAGGTATTTACTGGCTCGTCAGTAAATCAGTGCAGTTATCATCTGTCTCATTCTCCCTCTCGCTCATATGATCAATTATCTGCTCAGTCGTCTTGTCGTCGTACGTCCTTCTCTCCTCATGTATCATTTCTC
>CALNVZ010000649.1:31267190-31280182 GCA_940671915.1 Paracentrotus lividus | reverse complement strand
GTACGTGGAAGAGAGGAAATGATATGAGGGGAGAGAATAATGATAATTGAGGAGAGAAGAGAATGGATTATGAGGAGTAGAGAGAGGATGATAATGAGAGAGGAGAGAAGATAATGAGGAGGACGGAGGAGAAATAGATAATGAGGAGAGGTAGAAATGATAATAGGGAAAGTAGAGTAAGAAAATGCTATGAGATGAGAGAGGAGAAATGATATATGAGGAGAACGCAGGAGAAAAATGATAATGATAGGATCGCGGGAGAGATGACTAAATGAACGAGAGGCGAGAGAATGGTAATGAGGCGGAGAGAGAGAAATGTAATACCAACTGAGGGAGAGGAGAGAGAAATGATACTGAGAATATCAGAGGAGAGAAATGATAATGAGAGACGGAGAGGATAGATAAGAAGTTGAAGAGATGAGAGAATGATGATGTAGAGAGAGAGAAGAATGATATTAAGAGTGAGGGAGAGATGATAATGAGAGAGGGGAGAGAATGATAATGAGAGCGCGTATCACGGAGAGAATGGATAATCGATGGAGAAGGGAGAGAATGGATATGAGGAGGGGGAGAAATGATAACTGGAGAGGAAGGAGACAGAAAATGGATAAGTGAGGAAGGGGGAGAGAGAAATGTAATAATGAGGAAAGAGAGAGAAATGGATAATGTAGTGAGGTAGATGAAGTATGGAATATATGAGCGATGGGGAGGAATGATAATGAGAGAGAAGGGGAGAGAATGCGATATGAGAGAGGCGAGAGGAATGATGAGGAGGGAAGAAATGGATACATGAGAGAGTGAGAGAAATGATAATGAAGGAGAGGTGAGAAGAATGGATAATCAAAGAGGTTCAGGGAGGGATGAAAATAGGGGGAGAGAGGAATGATAATTGAGGAGAAGGGGAGAAATGCATAATTGAGAGGAAGGGAGAAATGATAATCTGAGGAGGGGAGAATGGATAATGAGGGGGCAGAATCGCATGATCGAGGATAGGGGAGAATGATAATGAGGAGAGAGAAGAAATGATATATGAGACGTGAGAGAGAAACTGACTAAATGAGAGACTTGGGTGAAGAATTTATTAGATGAGGAGACGGAGAGAAGTATGAATAAGTGAGGTAGGGGGGCAGGGACATATGATAACTGGGAAGGAGAGAGAGAGAATGATATCGATGGTAGGAGAGGGAGAGAATGATATGGAAAGAATGAGAAGAAGAGAGAATGATAGATGGTAGAGGGAGAATGGATTAATGAGGCAGAAGGAGAGAAATGATAAAATGAGGCGAGAGAGGAATGTAATACGTAGGCAGAGAGAGAGAAATGATAAGTGGGCAGACGGGATGAATAAATGAGAGAGAGGAGAAGAGAAATGTAGACATGAGGCGAGAGGAGGGATCTGAGAAATGATAATTGAGAGGTAGATGGAGGGAGAGAAATGATAAATGAGACGGCATCGGTGAAGACCATGTATGAGAGGACAGTGAATACTTGAGGAGAGGGAGAGAAAATGATAATGAAGGGAGGGAGGAGAGAGAAATGATAATGATTGGAGTGAGAGAGAATTGATAGCAGAGAAGATAGAGAGAATGTATGTTGGAGAGAGAGAAATGATTAATGTATGAGAAGGAGAGAGAAATCCTCATTATCATTTCTCTCCCTCTCCTCATTATCATTTCTCTCTCTCTCCTCATTATCATTTCTCTCCCTCTCCTCATTATCATTTCTCTCCCTCTCCTCATTATCATTTCTCTCCCTCTCTTCATTATCATTTCTCTCCTCTCCTCATTATCATTCTCTCCTCTCCTCATTATCATTTCTCTCCCTCCTCATTATCATTTCTCTCCCTCTCCTCATTATCATTTCTCTCCCTCTCCTCATTATCATTTCTCTCCCTCTCCTCATTATCATTTCTCATTTACTTCCTCTGCTCTCCCAGCATGTATCCCATTTTCTCTCCTCTCTTCATTATCCAATTCTCTCTCGTCAATTAAATGGCATCGTGCTCTCCGCAATGATTCATTCTCCTACACCTCCTCTTCATCAATCTCTCACCTCTCTCAACCTCCGATTATCATTCTTCTCTCTCTCTCCCCAATCCATTTCTCTCTCTACCTCGATTATCACTTTCGCTCTTCTCCGCATATTTCATTCTCTCCCACTTCCTCATTATGCTAATTATCTCTTCCACTCCTCCAATTATCATCTTCTCCCTACCTCACTCCTCTCATTATATGAATCAATACATCTTTGCAGTCCATAACGTGCCTCTCCTCCCATATCTAACTTTCTCTCCCCCTGCCTTTCTACTTCAACTTCATGCTCTCCCTCTACCAGGCCTCTTCATTCATCTCACTGATCTCTTCCCTTTTCTCATTATATTGTCCTCTCCTCTTTTACATATCCCATTTATCAATTTCTCATCCCTCACCAGTAAATCCTTTCCTTGTGCCTCTCTCTCCCATTATCATCCTCATCCTCTCTCAATCACTCGATTATCATCCTCCTCCACTAGCCATGCTCTCAAGATATCTATCACAAAGTCCCTTTTTCTCTCCCCTCTCCCTCTATTTCATCTTCTCTCTTACTCAACACTGCATTATCATTTCTCTCTCCAGCTCATATATCATTTCTCTACCTCCGTCATCTACATCATTATCTCTTTCTCAGGGGTCCTTTATTATCATGTCTTCCCCTCCCTTCTTTCCTTATCTACCTCCTTTAATATAATCCCGCTCTTCGTCTCCCTATTGATTTCTGGTTCCTTCGACTCCTTTTCATTTCCCTCATTTCATTTCACTTCTGCGTTTCTCTTCTTCCCTTTCCACTGTCCCCCCTCCATTTATTCATTTTCCTTCTCCCGTTTACTTCTTTTTCTCCCAGTTCATTTCTTCATCTTCGTCCTTTTTATCACCCCTCAAACTTACTTACTCTGCTATACTTGATTCATTTAATATTGCCTCTCACGTCCATTAACAGTTCTTTTATCAGGCTTAACTTACTTCTCACGACGTCGTTTTCATGCCTACTATTATCATACTATTCCCATGCCCGTACTAAATGGCTTCATATCTATGTTGATCTCAGTGGCTGGCTCCTTTTTCTCGCTTCCTTTCAGTGGTGATCTTCTTTTCCATGTGGTCTTCTATTCCCTTCTGTCTATCTCCTCATCTATGTCTATATCTTTCTTTCCTCGCTTCCGATCGACACCCACCATTCTGTTACCTGTGCTTCCCCTTCAGTTTTATTGGTTCCATTTGTGTTGTCCTCCTCCACCGTGTCGGCTGTTCCGTGTCTTTTTTCATTCATTCTTTTCATTCTTACCAGGTGTTACATTGTTGTCTTGCCCTTTCCCTCTTCATTTTCGGAATTCCCAGGGTATTCTGTTCATGTATGTCTCTCATTTTGTCCTCTGCCATTTCTGTTCGTCATTTTTTTTGCCCCGTCTTCTCTGTTCTCTTTCCCTTCATTCATGACCATCTTGTCTCTATTCTATTCATGTTTTTTTGTGTCGTTCCACTTCTGTCTGTTGCGTATTCTATTTTCACCTCCTCCTCTACAATACTCCAATCTTGGAACGTCTCATACACATTTATCATCTATCTTTCATTTTCTCCCTAGCGTCCTTTCCTCTATTATTCATCCTCATGCCATCAATCTTTACTTCTTTCCTCTCACCTACATTTGATCATCTACGATGTTCCACATCCTATTCTACTGGTACCATCATCTTAGCTGGGTTTCTCCCTCTACAACTCCAGTCGCCAACCAACTCCACATCAATCTTCTACTTCTTTTCACCTACCCCGACATCCTTATAATCCACCTAAACAACCTCCAATCTCATACTCTGTCCATCAGATCTTTTCTAATTCTCCCTGCTCTCACACCGGATACCTCTATCTAGTACACCTTGGTGCTGCTATTACATTTCCTCTCTGTACTTCTATATACTCTACCATACTTTCTTTCCAATCTTTACATCTTCATTCTTATCATTATTCTGTTCTTGTCTCTTTTTCTTCTTCCTCTATTATTATTCATTTACTTTACGTCTTACCATCTTCTTCTTTTCTCCGTCTCTACATTTACTACCAAATCTCTTTCCTCTCCCTCTTCTACTAATGATCACTATCCCCATTACTTCCGACACAAATACTCCAATTCTATCGATTATATATAATTTTGCCTTCCTTACCCTGCGATATCTTGATTCTTTACTCCTCAATTACTACCTCGAGGAACTTCACTCTCACCCAGTTACACCTCCTTTATCACAGATTAATCTCTCATTTCACCCCATTATCTGATTCTTCCGCAGGTAACCTTAAACGCGTATTTTTTCTCTCTCCCTTTTCATTCTCTCCAGTATCTATTTCATTCACAATCATTCCCCTCCGGTTTCTACATTAATCATTTGGCCCGACCGGCTATTATATCCTTTCTACTTCTCCTTCTTTGCCGCTCCTTCAATCGCTTATCTTTTCGTTAATTTATCATATTTTGTTATCATCATTTACTGTTTTACTGCTACCACCTAATTCCTCTTCTCCACTCTTCAATTGGCTAGTATTGATCCTTTCTGCATTTTCGAACCTATCGTTATTACTCTTCCTTCTTTACACCTGCCCCTACTCTCGCTAATACATGACCCGGCTATTCTCCGATCACTATATCAAAACTGGATGTCATGTTTCGCCCTTCCTTGCTTTTATTTCCCAACATAACTCTCCTATGTACTATATTGACTCCTAGTAGAGTGCCCAAGTGATTTCAGGGTCTTCTTCCTAACGGACTTCCCTCGTTTATAGCTACTGGTTATCAAGTGTATGGTCAACATCACTACTACACAATATGTGCTATCATGTTCATACGCTTATGCTTCTTTCCCCCCGTTTTTTCACCATCAAGACCCTAACAAATTCCAATCTACCTCCACCATGGTACAAAAGACTTTGCGGCATTGGGCGACCGATTAACGTTGCCTGAGTAACAGAAGTTGAGAAGGAACAGTGCACGTATTCGAGTTAGAGAATACCACCCCATAGATCTACCAAGATGTAGTACTTAATAAAACATAGTTTCCTTGGAATTTGGTTGATACCCCTACCGCATCCCTTTCCAAATTAAACTACCCAAGTACATTTCCATTTTTACATGATGAGTCGTGTCTTCGCCCCTCCTTCACAAATTCCTGTGAGGCCTGGCATATTAAGGACGCGTTGACTAAAATCTTCCGGGCAACCGGTATATGTTTAGGAGACTTTAACGGCCGATTTACTTCGATTCCTACTGCTCTGTCATGTTCCCTGTACTGATAGACCAATACATATTGTCATACGCGCTTGGTCTCGGGTTTTATGCCTCAAAGAAATACTTTACCAGACAGCATGTGATAATTTGATCAATGCTATGTGTTCATTTCTGCCCATTACACACTCTCCCCTTCTCGTACTTCACGGAATCACCTAGCCCTCCTCACAATACTCGTTGTATTGTATTTATTTTATATAATGATTATTTATTTATCATAATTAATTGATGATTAATGTATTTCGATCGTAACATATGCATCAAATATAGACGAAATTAAATATGCCTTCCCTCCCGAAGGACTAGCATATTTCTTATCTATGGCAGTTTTTTTGCATAAATACAGCAAAACCTAAAAAAACTAAAGAAATATAATAATTAATATAATTTAGTTCACACTCATTTAAAAAAATGATACAAAAATAATAGCCTTCTCCTCCTTGTTCTCTTTGTATACAAATTTAGTGTATTCCCCTGACATGAAAAGAAGCAATATAACCTTAATTACATGGTCATTAACATAAATACCGGTTTTTCATTCATAATTTTACTATTTTCTTAGCTCGATCTTTGGCATGTTTCTTCTTCTTCTACTTATCCATGTAACTTTCCCTTGTAATAACATGTGATGTACTATTTGTGAACTTATATGAATATGTCACCTGTCAATTTCACTTCTGGCCCATCTAAAGCCATTCATAAGATCATCTCCTTAGATTAATTGACTTCCATGTCTACCTATTTTCGGTAATCGGCCCGATGACATCTCTAGAAAAAAGATATACCTCTCTCCTTTTGTATATTGCCCAGCGCGTTTCGCGGTGGACCTGCCTATATTACGTTATTTCTTTTTTGGTTTATATAAAACTTGCCAGTTCGCTTATCTTGATTGTCTGCGATCCTCCTTATAGCCATTTTCATCTTTTACTTGTTAACCGCGTTATACGCCCATTCCCCTTGTCCTCCACACGCTAGCTCTTCGTTCCCTGTTCCTATGTTCTCGCACTTCAATTTAATTTATGCAGGACGTTCATATCTGAATATCGGGTACTTTTATATTTAGAATTGGTTAGTAGAACCCTCTCCTCTAGAATAAAGGCCATCATGATCTTTAACGTCACTCCTTTCTTTTTTTTTTTCTGCCGCGGTCTTTAGCAGACATCCTTCTTACTGTTTGTTTAATCTATATCATAATTGCGTTCAACTATAAAAGGTAATTCCATTACCTCCTACCTGGTTCCCATGATCTATAGCGCGCCCGTTTTCTTTGCTGTATCACCTGTTAACTAAACTAATTGATAATTTAGAAGTACTGAACCCTTTCTACATAATACGTCTTCTCCAGAATCTGATACATTTTCCCAAATCTTATTAAAATTTCTGAAGCATAAATTGAGAAAATTACATAATGATGCATGACTACCGGAAACAGAATACCATTTTTCCGAAAATGACAAGCCATATTTAGAAATTATAGCAGACTTCTTCTTATGTACATTCCTTTGATTACGCATGAGCAGGTGGAACTCCTTTTTTAAATAACATTTCTGTCGCTAGTCTATTTGCATTCCTTTCCCTGACAACAAACCTAAAAAGTCGGTATATCGTATACTTTACTTCACTCCTTCACTTTCTAACCCAAGTCAATTTTATAATTCCCTTTTTCGTATCTTAGCAACGTGCGTTACGTATTATCATTCAAGAAGCATCATTTGAAATAGTCCTGCAGAGTTTGACTTCACTATATAATAGATGAGTGAAATATTTGCCCCTCAAATATATTATGATGTGATAACCTTTTTTTTCATACGCAACCGGAATAAACTACAGCTTCATGTGGCGTTTCATGAAGTGAAGAATGCCTCTTTTAACATGTCCATAATCGATCACATGGATCACGTATTAAGCACACTATGGCGATATCAATCACTTGCAACCCGCGACGATTTCTGTCCACACACTGGTGTTTGGCCCTCTTGATGGCAAGGCCCCCCTCTCTCTGTCCACCCATTCTTACAATGAGCCAACACATGAGCTGCCAATCGTCGTACCGTTACTGATTTAGTAAAGACAAAAAATATTTTGGTATTCTTTTTTTCTTCGTTTTCCCTTCCTCATGCCTTATCTATTTCAGAATCTATATAATGTTTGCGAAGGAAGATTTTTGTGAAAAGCCTGTTTTGCAATTTAATTCCTCCTTTATTCTGTAGATGACCAATTTCTTCCGCTACTGAGAAAGCTTTCGCCGTCCCAATTCAATGTCAAAGAACCCTTCCTGAGATTTATCCCAAATTGTATACGTCCTAACCCAGGCATCCTTCATATCTACCCTCCCCATATTTTCTAAGTGAACCTTTCTATTTACTTCCGTGCCACAAAAATCCTCTATAAACCAAAGGTCCATTGATGATATTTATTTTTCTAGTTTATCTTCTTCCACCCTAAGATATTTCCCCCAATTTAAATTAAACAAATGACCAATCTAGTAT
Source organism: Paracentrotus lividus (assembly GCA_940671915.1). NCBI lineage: Eukaryota > Metazoa > Echinodermata > Echinoidea > Camarodonta > Echinidae > Paracentrotus > Paracentrotus lividus. The sequence goes on along the minus strand of CALNVZ010000649.1, from coordinate 31,272,383 downwards.
TTCTGCTTCCTAATCCCTCCGGTTTTATCTATAATTTCCCCAAACAAATTCCTCTTATGGCAAGTTCCTCTTTAATATGCCTTAACATTTCCCCTTTAATTACAACACAATATATATAATATGTAGCAACACGACGGTAAGGACGGTTATTATTTCACTATAATATAAGAATAGTATCAATGGCAAATACCATGCCACAGTATATGAAAGAAGCCTCCCTCTTTCCTATATTCTCTTAAAATTTGTTCTTACCCAACAACGACCTGATGGCGTGATAAATTTTTTGTTTTTATCATATTGTGTTTAAATTGCGCAGAACCATCAAAATCTTTACGCCATCAGCTCTTCTATGCATCCTCCCTAATTTATTTGTTTGTCTTTACTCTGTGATTTACCATTCTAATGTCGGATTTTACTTCTTTCAAACATGTCTCATATAATGCATTTACACTTAGATAAACATTCGAGTAGACGCGACAACATCTTCCGAATGTATAGATTGTTATCTGCTTACATGATTACATTGTATAACTTTCTTTCGAATGTAAATAACAATTATTTCTTCACATATCATGCATTTAATATTCAATGTAAATTATTTTATGATTGTTCGATAACTATCTTGTGATACAATTTCTATCTTCCTCATAACAAACAAAAAAAAAAGGATAAGATCATCCGTACAAAAAAACTATATATTAAACAAATTAAAATATATAATTTAAAAAATATATTACATACCCAGATAATATACACTTCTATCCAGTATAAAAACGGTACCCACTCATTGAAACTATGAGAATCCCCATCAGCTACATCATTGTATATTTGAATGGTATTATTTCTCTCTACTGATTCAACTTGCTTCATCCTCTCCAATGAAGTTTCCTTTTTCTCATTTAAGTAATACAAATTGTCCTGCATTTGTACTCTCCTTCGTTCGTAAAATGAAGAAAATTTATTATAGACCATCCTGCTAACTAATTAGCCTTACTTGCTTATCACTTCATCCCAATCTACATAACTTTTCTTATAATCCCGACTCAACGCGCAATCATCACGTTTTTTGCACTCGCATCCCAATTCTTTTTTTTGAATTCTTATTTATCTTACAATCCCAGTATACCACCCTATTTAGACAATAGATACACCCTTCCAAAAATCTTTGATTTTGACCTAATATGTCTATTTCGTGATGCGTCTCCAATATCATGCAGTGGAAACAATTAGCATGTCCCGATCGTTAGGAACGAGACATGCCCAGACCCTTCTACATGAGCAAACTTACTAATAACTAATAGTGTCAGAACGTAAATGGTTCCGACAATCCAGGATAATAGAGAGATTTAATGTCATTTGCCCCCGTCCCATCAACTACCACCCACCCTTTCCCTGTGTACTCACACACCATTTTTGTTACCTATCTGCTAGATCTATGGCATATTCCCTTAATCCACTAAGTATAAACCGACTCATGCTCACCATGGTAAAATTGTAGCGTTCAATTTTTTCTTTACCAACCAGTCCTAAGCGATTTTGGAATTGTCTCTCGTTTTTTTCTGCTCACCGATTGTCCCAACGAGAAATAGCCCCCAAAAATATAGCCTTCACTGGTGAAAGACCCTTCAATGTATTTATGAAGAATTTCATTCTCATCAAATCTAAAGTTTGGCTGTACATTTTTGGATACATCTATTTTTTTTGGTCAGGTCTTGGTAGCCCGAGCAATATATGAATTATCATAATAGTTTCTGATACATTTTTATCTTTACTATCCATCCCTATGTCTTAACCGTGCGTAACATTTTTGTGTGAAACTCAAACATATTTCTTACTTTGTATTATAAACAAATAGAAGATGAATGTACTCTTCGCCTGGATCCTTATATGTGATTTCAATTATTTTGGCGTTGACATAGAACATGAATTCTAATATATAGCATATGATATAAATATATGGACCTTATGATATATTATCTCACTCAGGCTCCTCTCTATCTGGAATCCATTAAATTTAATAATCCTAGCAATATAATACCTAATTCAATCTCAAGTGCTTATTAACAAACAATTATAGTATTTTAACCATTAAAGTATTCTTTAATAAACCACATTTCCATGAAAGAAAGAATAACATATTATATTTCCTTTGTTATAAAATACCAAGTATTTTGCATAGTGTTAATTATGCTATCCTGTGTTGTCTGAAAGCCACGATGGGGGAGGTTCGTTCTTTCCTACACCGTCCTTTTTTGTCTTACACAGTTTGCGGCACTCACATTCTGGTCTATCAGTTTCGATAAAGATTATATCAACATAGTTTAAGATGTCAAACTACCTTTGTGTGTGCTTTTCTAAAATTATCTATGGACATTATCATCAACATTAGATGTCCTTTCCTGCAATTATATTTTAATGGGTGGTTCTTGTTAAACGGCGTTATGAAGGTTTCGGGTTAACCATATAATACATCCATTCAGTGTGTATTCACGTCTACTACTTAACTGAGAGGTGTCGAACATCCCATACCTATCTGTTGGATTACTGTGCGATCTGATACTTTTGATGTGTGACTTTACTTCCTAAACATCTACGACATTATGTTTCTTGGATATTTGATTATTTCATTATTTATTAGGTACATTATTTAAAATGCCTTAATGGTTAGACAATAACCTGGCATAAACCAATTTGATAAGAATATGCGTGGCCGCATTCTCACTCCATCTAAAGATCCACTTCTTCTAGAATATCTTTTCTTCGCCGGGTCGTATCATCAAACATGTCGTAATCCCTACCGTGAAGAAAATAAATGATGAGATAAGCTATACAGAGATTCGTACAAAAATCTAGGGCGAGCGCACTGTCTTTAGTGATATTCACAATATGATTATTCTAGAAGGAATTGAAATAAAATTGTTATAAAATAAGATCAGAACGATATTCACTTTGTTGTGTTTCTTTGTCAATTTAGTTCCTTTGCCACAGACTTTCATAATGAACAAGATATTATTCAATATATACTATATCAGCGCTATTTGAGAAAAAACAATTTAAAATACATAGCAAGACATCATATTTATTTATTTTCCACCTTTATTTACTTTTTACTTTATTATTTTTTCTTATTTTTATTTTACGTCAGCCTTTGATTTGTCCTACTCTTTCTGTTCTAAGTTGATTTATTTATTTTTTTTTTGAGGGTGGTCCATGTGGTTATTAATTACAACCGTCAACTTTCATGCGAAATCACCAGCGAGAAAACTTATAAATTTTGAATGTTTTATATTAATATTACTTGTGGTGCCCTCTGCACGGGTTGCTGCTAGCCATCTTCATATCTACGATATCGATAATTCATTATAGAATCAAAGAATCCATCCCCGAGTTATACCGTTTTAGATATCTAGCCAAGTCTAAATTTTGCAGGCAAGTATGGATATTCTTGACCTGGGAAGTCATTATTTTGTGAAGGTCATTGGTTGCCCTTCTCCGTTATCTCTTTATGTCTCAATTTTGAGTTCATTTTCCTGACCACGTGAATTCGTTCGTGTCACCGCCCCGAGGTTACATATTGGCGATTGATGATTCTATTAATTTGATTCAAATTCACGTTGCCATCTGAGCTTTGTACTAGCAAACCAACCACGCTATGAACCGAATTCTTGTTACCCCTTTCCTTGTTGTATAGTCTTTACACAGCTAGCTATCCCTCTATCGCGTAGAGAGCATTCACGAGTGAGGACGTGGTTTTAGCGGGCTGCTCTGGCCCGGGGGAAGGGGAGTGGGATAGGCTTCCACCTTCTAAATGTTTCTTGTCTCTCTCAAGAAGTGAAGTGAGAATTTAGTGAGCTTTGTTTACCTTACCCAAATTCATACACCATGTAAGAATTTTCACTTCCTTTAATGAAGTCTCTATCCCACAAGCTACAGATGTGCGTCAGTCCCGAGCCTCTTTTGGTATGAAAACCTTGTGCGGGGTTCCGGGGCCCTGTTGTGAATCGTATCCCTCTTCTATTAGCTCTTCTTCTCCTCAATAAACGTCGTTGCATTTAAAGTTGAGGAGGTTTTGTCACTACCAATACCAATTTTCATAAGAATCTCTGTTCTACGTTTCCTTTTTTGACTAGTCTACCCACACTAGCAGTGGCTCCTCGTCGATAGCGGTATGGACGAGGCAGGGTTGTTGTAACGCCCCACCTTGTATTTTTTATTTTTTCTCCTCAGGTGGTAGTCGAGCTCTTTGATGGATTAGAGGGGCTTTTTTTAATTGGTTTGTTTATCAAATGGTCTACCTATTATGTTTTTTCTCCAATCCCGGCCCGTATAAGCTCCTTATATATTTTCATCCTCCTTTGTACTCCGTTCCTCTGCCCAATGCTGCTGACTACTCGTTTCGAACTATCGATTTTTTTCTATTCCCGTTGCCTATTGAAGGTCGAGTCGTGGTCCCCCGCAGCCAAAATTTTCTAATATTCATTTAGCACTATATATTAATCAGTGCCAATTTCCAAAATCTGAGATCAGTGTTCTTGGTAATCCATCTATGCATTTTTTTTTATCTGTCGAAATTATCTGTCCCAAATTTTGTCCGAAATTAGTATCACTTTCGACGCTCTCCTCTCTTCCTCTTCAACAAATGCAAGTGCCTGCTGACTATTCACAGCTTCGTGGCGGCATCAAGCAAGCACTGTGAGCAAGAACAAGGGGCGCTAGCATTGATTTCAGATGACACGAGCCGGATATTGTAATTGCAGTAATTTTGCCCGAGCCGGACGGGTACTCTGACCTTCAACATCGCTTGGTGTCCTTCAAACTCCTGTAAATGTTTTCTTTCTTGGGAGTACAGCAAGAACGATCCCTACAACTGTTTTTCAATCATGTAACCAAATAATGTGTCTATCCACAGGGAGTGATCCTGCTGCAAAGCGAAAGTCTACCTCATTAAGATACAGATTCCAAGGAATGCGATTGAGCTCTGGAAAAAACAATGCATTTGAGAAATTGTTGCTCTGTTCTCCATTGTTGATTTATGTTTGCTTCATCAGAAATGTCCTAATACCTATCTATTCGGTCAACTGCGCGTTTCGTTCACGCTTAGTGTGGCTTGCCACTATAGTAAATACCTGTGTTCTTTGTAGATTCTGACGTTACACACCTTCTAGCGACTATTGTTGAACCAAAAATCGCTCG